>OY720455.1:58943764-58996264 GCA_963082715.1 Harpalus rubripes
CTCATCTCTAAAATAAAAAATCTGATGTGGCCAGCACATTACCTTCCGTCAGTTCTATGTATTTTGTACAAATTTCATACAGATAGTTCCTTATTGCTAAAGATTATATTTCTTGTACTTTACCTTCCGGCAGTTGCATATATTTTATGCAAATTCCATACAATTTATAGTAAAAGATCCTATATTTCCAATAAAATTATAAGACACACACACTATGTCAATTTCACTTGACACTGACATCTTTCAATCAAAATTTTCTTAATATAGTAGCTGTTTCCATAGCTATGGCTACTTTGTGAAATTTAATTTCTTTATAATTTATTAACTCTATATCCATTTAATATTAAGTATAAAATGCAGTCAAATCGTATAGACAATAAAATATTCTTTAATATTTATAATAACATTAAATGTGAAAAAATGATATTTAACATAATTTTTTCAAGAAAAACTGTTAAAATCTTCAAATGAGGGTACTTCCGGTTGTCTAATTATAACCAAAATCTAATCAGCTCTTCACATGGATGTAACGAAGAGAAATACGAAAGAATTATAATTTTTAGAATTGTAGTATTAGAGTTATCGCACACGAAAATTTTGTCACACACAGACACACACACACACACACACACACACACACACACACACACACACACACACATACATACACACACACACACATACAGACATCATCGTAAAAATAGTAAAATCGTATTCTAGGGACCCTAAAACGTGCTTATTCATCAAAAACTCACCACCGAAATTTTTGACCAAAGACAATAATACCTTCCTTACCTAAAGGTGACGGAAGGTAAAAAAATGTTAACATTGGTTGTTTTTGCATTAACCCACAAATATATTTGAGAAGGGCTACTGGTCAGATCATCACAGATGTGTCTGGTAGATTAATATATTTACGATTACTCATTTATCAGACCGATAATTTCGTACCGATGTAACTTCGATTTAATCAAAACATATAGAGTTACAGTGCTCTAACGTCTACAACGTGGCTATCCACACCGGACACCGGTAGACTGTTACAAAAACACTTTGTGAGGAATGCGAATGTTTTTAGATATAATAAATCGATTCCGGAAATAGAACAATACCTACAAAACAATTTTGTTTTGCTCAGATATATAACCCAATTTATCGTAACTGATACCAGAATAAATAATAATACCTACGTGTCAAATTCTTTTATTTTTTGCATCACAAAATTGGCCTGTCAAAATAACTTAATTTCATAATTACATTTTTCGCATTTGTGAGATGTGAATGTCACTTTTTTTGCCCTAGTCTCTTTTTATGCTACTTTAATATCCAGGGTAAAAGAAACCACTAAAGATGGGGTCACCGGAACAAACAGTAGATTCCGCGAAAAGTGAAAAATAAACACTAGAACTGAAAACATTTTAAAACAATAAAAGTTGTTTTGTTAAAATAAAGTGCCAGATAAATAGCACATCAGATAAAAGCAAACACGATTGCAACTTGAATTAAAAAATTGTTTTCTAAAAGGGTATAACTCGTGTGCAGGGACGAGATGGAACTTTTATTTTTATCAGACATTTTAGTGACCGCTGACCGGCCATATACAGGAACAGGATGGCGATTTGAGCGACGCAGCATAGGGTTTCAATGGTAAAATCCTAATGTGCAGTTATTTGCTCCCCTAATTATTTAGAGCGAAATTGTATTTAACTTTTTGTTTCAAAACAAAATTTAAACAAAAGTGCAAACATCTGTCACCTTTATTATAGTGTTGATGACAACAATGTAATAGTTGATTACAACAATTTAATTTGACGAGAACGAAATTTAAGATTTCTTTAAGTAGTGACAGATGTTTGCGCTTTTGTTCCATGGCATCAATGATATTTGCAAAAATGTTATTATTGTTTTCGACTATTTTTACGGTTCCGAAAATTGAAAAATTATAAACATTAGCATATTCGGATGCACTATTTTTTCCTGTAGCAAAAACCTAAATACAATTTACCTCTAAAATAATTAGGGGAGCAAGTAACTGCTCATTAAGATTCTACTATTGAAACCTCTATGCTGCGTCGTTCAAGTCATCACCCTGTATACAGGCTGAGTCTGGGAAGATGCCCCCCTTTAACTTTTTCATTATAAGTAATAGAAAAAAATGGCTCATAATTTTTATTATTTTAAATATACTATTTGATGGCAGATATTTTTGTATAAAGTCAGATTTGCAAGATACGACTATCAACTTTTATTTTTTAAATAGCAACTGTTTGCGCGTTTTAATGCTGGTCTGTATATCAAGATTGCGTAGAGAAAGGAATAGATCTAGACAGGGGCGTAACTAACGGGCCCGCAGCGCCCGAATTGCGAACGGGCCCCCGACTCTAAAGAGGCCCTACTCTTTTTGTTACTACTGCGATATTTTGAATTTAATCTTTATTTGTAGCAACAAACAAATTTATTTAGTCCTTTATTTTTTTAATTGTCAATTTCCAAAAATAATATTGGCTAAGGGGCCCCTTATCCGCTTTGCAAAATCAAGCTCTTTATTTTCTACCACATTTCGGTCGGTAGAATTTCGATTTCTTAACAAATATTTTCCTGCAACTAATCCAGAGTTTTCCTTTAAAATAACCCCATAAAAAGAATTCTGGGGCTGTCAAATCGGAACATCTGGCGGCCAATGTGTATTACCAAAACGTGGGATTAAATAACGATACGAGAAAGATTTTCGCAAAATTGCTACTATTTAAACTGTATAATACTGATCCATCTTGCTAATACTATATTTTGTTCAAGTTCTTTAATTTGGGATACCAAAAATGTATGAATCAATTCCCTGTAACTTTCACCAGTGGACTGTGCCACCAATTTTATTTACAAAAAAAAAAAGAAAACACGCCAATCACATTTTCATAGTAAATGCCACACCACAACATACAATGACTTCGGTGGGATGTAAAGGTGCCTAGTCTTGGATTTTCAGGCTTCCCATATTGGCTATTTTGCTTCTTAACATGTCAACTCAGATGAAAGTGAGCCTAGTCACAATTTCCACAAGTTCTCGTGGTTTGTAGTTCCTCATGATAAATGCTACAATTAAAACGGACCCCAAAAACTTTTTGCGGGCGGGCCCCCGAACTCTTAGTTACGCCACTGGATCTAGACCTCCCTAAAATTGCAAAAATATTTAATTGTTTAGTTTGTTTATAACAACCAATATAAATAAAAATAAATAGTTCTTTCACCCAATTATATGTCTACACACCAGGAGAAGGTGTGGTAGTAGAGTGGTCTACTACACCGGGAAAAAGTGACTGACAGGAGCTATCCGAATATGAATTATCTTAAAGCTTTAAACGAAGATAATCTGGTTCTACGTATACATGCGAGTGCTAGTGCTAGTGCTAGTGAAGTGTAGCGCTTCGTTATTCATCATCATCATCAAGATATCTAGCTAAAGCGATCTCCTAAGGCTAGTCTTCCGAATCCTGATCCCGGCGACAATGTGTCCTCGACTGTACGGTACAAGAGTTAATCTTTCCTCAATTATATCAAATATATAGAACCAGCTTTCGTTTTCACCTTTGGTCCTTCGAGCATTTTCTCATCTTAAAGTTTAGTAATTTCTCCATTTCAAACACAGTCCATATCAATTACTACATTTACATGCAGATTTAAAAATGGTTTCAGTTTTCAGTCAAAATTATGCAAAACTGTTTACATGCAGTTTTCAAAACATGTTTAAAAATTGATTTGAAATCAGTTTCGGCGCATGCGCATTTAGCTGATGTAAGTGACAGATCCTTTTCACTTCAAATACTTCGTTTTGCTATTATTCCAATTAGTTTATAACTACACAACTCTCAGTTTATTTGAAAGTTAGTAACACCAAGCGACAGAAACGTTTTGCTCTGTATGCATGCGCAGTATCGAAACTGAATTTTAAGTGTTTACATGAGTAGTTTCGAAACTAGTTTTCAAGTCCAACCCATGAATTTTAGTTTTGGTTTGAGATAATTCAAAACCGTTTTGATACTGTATACATGTCGTTTTCAAAACTAAAAACGTTTCAAAATCGGTTTCAAAACTGCATGTAAACTCAGTAAGTATTATATTACTAAAGACCAACCTACAATTATTTTATTAAAATATAAACCGCCATTTTTTCTCTCAATAAGCAATATTTCTGGACCGAAAGAAAGCGACTAAAGTTTAAATCCGCCACTGTTAACGATTATCAATAATTTGGGACTGAACATTAAATTAGATGGTAAATAATAAATATTTGGAGATTTTAGTGCTTTGTTAAATACAAATCATTGTAAATGCACCTTAGTTGAAAAATGATTAGTAATAATATTTTAAATATCACCCTCATTATTATTATTTTATGTTTCGGGGTATGTGTCAGTGTCAACCAACTTTGGAGGATACTTGCGGGATATAAATATGCATACATGTATGTATATCAAAGGATAAAGTTACGTGGATAAATTTCAGTGCTAATTAAATTTAAGTTAAATTCGATGCCACACATCTCCAACTACTAACTACTCTAAAATATCTGTTATTTATGTTAGTATATCTTTACATATTACTAGATTTAAAGTAGGTATGTCATATGCTTTAAAAATAAAGAGAAATTTAAATATTGGGTTAGCAAGAATTATTTTTGTTGGCAGTGAAAAAATATCTGGCTAAATATGTCGTTAGGTTAGCTTTGGTTTGACCAGAACCTTAATATTATGCTGACAGTTTAAATCAGAGGTCGTCAACCTTATCAATGTGATGAGCTACTTTAAAAATTTTCGAATAGAGAGTGAGCTACCTGTACTTGACGAGGTAGCTAGAAAAAAGTTTTTTTTTTTCATTCAAAGTCAAATGCTTTATAATTCAATTTTTTCAAGGGATGTGAAGCTGCATGTTTTTCCCTTTTTATGTACAAAATAATTGCCAGATCACGCAACATTTTAGACAAGAGAATATATTTAACGGATTTGCCTGCTTTATCAATATTTATTAATCTCAATTCAAATATAACTTATAGAGCACAATTTCTACATCTGAATCAATAGGGCGCGAGCAGACACGTGACTCGAGCGAGATTGACATGCTTGGAATCAGCTGATTTGTGTGCGCATGTCATTTTGACAAGGACAATGTTTTGATTTATTTTGATTTTTGACTGCTAAAATGTTATTATTTTTAATTTCATATGTTTTACTGCTTAAAAATAGTAAAATAATAACATTGGTATTGTCAACGTGACATTGTTCTTGTCAGGTCGATATAGAGAAAATTTATGTATAATTTTTGTTTATTTACTTTTCGCGATTTTTTTAAATATATACATTAGGGTGGCTCTTAAAAGCGGGCAAGTCGAATTTAATTGGGGCCGCCCCCTAAAGTGGTTCCAAATAAATTTTAAAAAATGCGCAGGCAATGATTCCGCTTAATGTTAATATTTCACCGTACCTAAATGCACTTCATTTTTCCCCATTCAAATAACATTGGGTTTTGACACATTTTGGAACTGTATTTTTGTCAAATGCAATAAAAGGTTTAAAAAGTCCACTTAATATTGGAATATATACTAGAGTGACCCGAAAATATATGGACAAAATTTAAACTCTCAATCAATATTCTTAAGACAATTGTAGATAGCTTTTTTGGGCTTTTGGGCGATAGTTTAACCATCTATAATTATCTTAAGATTAGGACTTCAAATTTTCTCCACATATTCTCGGGTCATATTAGTATATATTCCAACATTGAGTGTATTTTTGAAACCTCCTATTGGCTACGAAAAAATTAAATTCCAAAATGCGTTGAAACCCAATGTTATTTAAATAAAAAAAATCAGGGGCATTTTGGCACGGTCAAATATTAATTATAGCCAGCACAATTTTTATTTATTTATTTGGAACCATTTTATGGGGCGGCCCGGTTGAAATTTGACTTGACCCCTTTTAAGGTCCACCTTAATATACATATATTTTAAATAATTTCATATACTTATTTTCTCATATTTAAAATAAAAGCAAAGATTTTTTAAAGATGTATAGGAATGTTACATCAAAAATATTAGAAACTTTAAATATGTAAATCTGTCACCTAATAGCATGATTTGTACTTGAAAATGGCTGCCTGTTCCATAGAACCTTTTTATTGTGAACTATACTTAAGTCAGACTTACTTAAGTGAGGGGCCATTATTAGAATTTTCGAGATAAATAAATAAAACTTAAAGCAATTTTACAACAATTGTTACAACTAACTCGAAATATCACTGATATAAAAAAATATGTGTAGGTCTAGGGGGGGCGTCCCCATCGCCCTCCCCCCGGGTACGCCGCTGTACAAAATTTGCTTATTGATTCAGGTGCAAATTTTTAGGCTCTAAAATTAAAGCTTTTTTACATAAAATGTTAAAATAATTAGGGAAGTAGAAAATTACGAAAGTATGATTTTTCATGTTAGTTCTATGTTCGGCTATGTCGGTCACTATCCTGTATATTGACTAAAACTAGGTTGGGAACTATTGTAGACGGTCAGATCATATTTACTTTAGCATCGTCGATTTATAGAACCAATGGAAATTACACAGATTTACTACCTACTAGCGAAAGAAACACACATAAAGAAAGGTATTGTACGTTTGTATATTGTATACAATGCAAAAGACATTAATTTATGTATTTTTTTATGTTTAAGCTTACTAGTTATAGTTATAGCACAAAACTGAAACAGGGTAACGTGTAATATACAAGCACCTTTATGATGCAGCTTTATTGTTTTATACTCGCTTCGGTATATCAGTTGAAATTTGAAATCCAATAATTATCACTATCATTATGATTTTCAATGCAAAATGTTAACCCACATAAATGGACAACACAAAGAATTGTTGACCTATAAATATAAACAATACAAAAACAAACAATAATTTTAAAATTTCTTTAGTATATACGAGCCCCGTCTCATATCACTTGAAAAAATCTGATGTGGCCAGCACATTACCTTCCGTCAGTTCTATGTATTTTATATAAAAGTCATACAGAAAGTTCCTTGCAAAAGATTATATATTTTGTACATTACCTTAAGGCAGTTGTATGTATTTTATATAATTTCCATACAGAAAGTTCCTAACAAAAGATCCTATATTTCCTGGAAAATTATAACACAAACATACTGTCAACTGCACTTGACATTGACACCTTTTAATCAAAATTTTCTTAATATAGCAGCTGTTTTTAGAGTTATAGCGTAGCTGGCTAATACTCGTATATGATATTTAATTTCTTTATAACTTTTTAACTCTATATCCATTTAATATGAAGTATAAAATGCATTTAAATCGTATAGAGAATACAATGTTCTTTAATATTTATAATAACATTAAATGCGAAAAAATGATTTTTAATATCGTTTTTTCAAGAAAAACTGTAAAATCGTTCGCAGATATTGGTAATGATGATGACTTATTTGTACCGTGCGGGCGTTTACCCGATGAAACCCCACGGGCACTCATTACTGGCAGGGTGCGTGCACCACAGGGATTATTTTCGTCATTTAAAATTCGAGGTAATTTTGGGGTCAGTCGGGATCGAACCCGGGTTCCCAGTATAGGTGGGCGCGGGCCGTGATTTTGTCGGGTCACGATGGGTCACGACGTGATCCGCGTGATCGTGAATATAATTTAAATTTTGCGTCGTGATTGGACGTGAGCGTGAGGCACTAAAAAATTATCGTGCGTGATCAGGCGTGATTGAAATTTAATCGGGCGTGAGTAAAAGTTTTCTTCTATTTTTTATTTAAAAAATTGTCAATTTTCATCTTTTACTTTACATTCTTGTTATTATTATTATGTTCAAATATGTCATCAAAAGTATTTTTTTGCATAAAAATAGTGTTGGTGTACCCAAAATTGTATACACGGTTACTCCGATTTCACTAAAGATATACAAATCTTTAAGCCCGTTTGACACGATCATAATTTTGTTAACAAATTTGTTACTAAATTTATAATGATATTTGTGATGGAATAGAACAACCTATTTGTCCATAAACATTCGTTTCCAATGAAACCAATCTGTTACCTAACTTATTACCAATTTGATAACAACTTATGACTGGGTTAAACAGGCTTAAATATACGTGACAGGAACGTGACCCGCCAAGCGTGATCGGGAGTGACTGCCAAAATAAAATCGTGAGCGTGAGTGATCGTGAATCAAACATAAAAAGTCGTGCGTGATTGGTCGCGATTACATTTTTAGTTCCGTGAGCGTGCGTGATCGTGAACAAAAAGTTACTCACGCGCCCACCTCTAGTTCCCAGATTCGCGACCAGACACTCAGGTTGATGTAAATAATAAAATATAAATAGTGCTATGCTTTACACAATCAAAAGCTTTTGACAAATCTATATTAAGTCCGTATATATTATTACTTTTGTCAACTGCATTGTAAACATGGTCGAAAAAATTCACTAAGGCGCATGTTGTGATCAGTCTCTTTCGGAAGCCGTGTTGCTCCCCAATTAGATAATTTACACTTTAAATAACTTTCCCAAAACATTACAACACTTACAAGATAATAAGTCGAATACAATAGTTCTTGATTAATAGTTATACGAAGTTTGAATTAATTAATGAGCATTGTGATTATTTTGATACAACCGTCATTATTTGTTAATTCAGAGATCATTTATAGATACATCATGTCAAAGATCAATAAATTATACCCTGATTAATTACAATTACTAATCTTATCTAATAATTAGTTCAAACAAGATCGCATTATTAACAGGAGTAGGTCATTTCGCATTCCAATTGTCCTAATAACATAATTTGATCTAGTGGTATTATAAAAGAAATGAACTGGAAACGGTTTGATTAAACGCGTGCGGAGTATGTTCAGCGCATTTTATAATATATGAAGTATTCATTATTTACCATTTCGAGTTCACTGGTTCTGAATAGAGTTACCACATCTGTATGCTTATAGATTATTTTTGCTGCGCTTTGGTTGTAATCACCAAACAGAATAACTTACCTACTTATATATTTGTTTTTGTGAGATTAAATCTCGGATATGCTAGTATCTCTCAATTGTAAATTTATTGAAATGTTTTTTCAGGAATAATATTAAACTAACTATAAAGGTGTTTTAAAATTGATGCCGGTGGTTTTGAGATTTAATCCATGAAGGTATAGTTATAGTATAGTTACTGTAAATTAAAAATCTGGTGTGGCTAACACAATACCTCCCGCCATTTACAGCCCGAGTCACAAGTTTTTTGGATAAGCGAATTTTACTCTAATTTTGATAGTTTATAAACCCCTCAACAGGGTTAAATCCCAATTACAGAGTGGGTTCACATTCACACACACATCCATGCCTTAGTGGGATTCGAACCCAGAGCCCCGAGGGCACTCATGACATGAGGCGTTGCTCGAACCATTGACTCACCGGAACTATAATAAAATGAAGATTAAATTTTAAATACCGGGATAGAATAGAATTCACTAATCCAGAAATGAGGATTAGCTGAAATATTTTTGCGAATCGTTAATTTTTATTAATCTAAATACATACCTACATATTTACTTATGCTGGAAACTGTATTGAATTCCTTTTCTATTGTTCTATTTACTTTTTCCTTTTTAAAACGTTACTAATATTATTTTGAAATGTTTAGTTCTTTGATAGTGACATTTATCTGTCAGTTACATACATTTGAATAACTGCGTAAAAATGAGTAAATTTTGAAAATACTGCTTCGTTGTGGGTTTGTTGTTCAAGAATTTCTAATCAATATTTAATTCCGATTTACATGGTGAATGTCTGCAGGCAAGTTGTACGTACTGTAGGAAATAATGACGGTATTTGCAAAAAAAAACTTTTTAAAGATGAAGACATTTTACGAGAATAAAAATCTGGAAAATTATTTTCTAATTTATCGAAGTCTTAAATTATATTTAATTTGATTATATTTTTTAATCCACAGAGGGATAAAACGTCAAGCGTTTATTTATTCTTTGTTCAATTCCATGGCTGTCGATATTTTCAACGTAATTTTCCATATTTTCATATTTAATTTTTGTCGTTACAATACATGGAAAGGTAGTTCTGTTTATTGACTTAGATGCAGAATTTTATGCTCTAAAACTTTTATTTGACGCATTTTTGCTTAAAATAATTAGGCGAGTAGGAAATTGCAACAAACTGATTTCCCATGTTAATCTCCTATGTACACCTTTAAGACAGACACACGGTGTAAGAGCATCTACTCGTTGAGTCTACATCACATTTATTAATATAAATTGGAGTAAAACCTCACACTTCATGCTCATACTTTTGAGTACATACTCAAAGCACATACTCATTTTTATTCACATTACCCATATTTTTATCATAAATTATCCCCAAAACTACGTTGTCATTTGTTGTTGTTAAACAAACCAACACGCAACAAGCAAACACAAATAATACCTCCCTCGAAAATTAACACCCAACATACAACATCCAGCGACCGGCATCCTACCTCAACATGATTTCATTATAAAATGATTGTGTTTGTTTCCCACTGTTGTCCATGTGAGGTCCACACCCTCACCCTCACACCGCGACCACGTCCCGCTCGGTGGCCGTCCGGACTGTTTGAGGGTAAAACCTGCCGTTGCCGAGTACAAAGTGAGTTAGTCACGAGTCACTGGCGCGCTAATCATGAACCTTAAACACTGTAACACAACAAAAAACCAAAGCAATATCCATGGTGAGGTTAATAAATAGAATGCTTTATAGTAAAACATTGGGAGACTAATAGGTAAACTGAAATATCAAAATGAAAAATGAAATGTATGACTTGATCAGGGGACCGATTCTAATTCACTGGACACTATTTTTAGCGCAAATTAAATAAATTTTTATACTAGCGTATTATAACAACAACTTTTCGATTGTCATTTCCGTTGTTAAATGAAGTACTTTTAAGCACTAGTGTTTAAAAATGACAGTTTAATGCGTAAAAGTAAAAGTACTAAATACCTATTATAACTGTTTATTTATGATAAATATTTACAACGCAATTACTTCAATTACTAAATTGAGCATTTGATGTCGTTCTTAATACTTCTTCTTGGTTAACTTCAATGTGGAGAAACTGAAGTAGATGTGCTGCTGGATTCTGATTCTTTGTCGACAATTTTTATTTTTTTAATTGCTGTTTCTTTTTCTCCCAAAATTCTTCGTGAAATTTCTTTCTTATTTTCCAAAGAAATTTCAACGTAGCCTTCAGCAACAGAATTTGAACGCCTCCATGTCGCAGTGTAATGTCTGCTCCCGAATCAGCCAAAAATGTTGCAGAACACCGCCGAAAGCAATGCCCGGTATATTCTTTAGCATTTGGGAGGCCGAGGAACTTTTAGGTATACCACCTATGATGGTATTTATACCTACAGGAAGCGTGCAACACTTAAAATTTCTGTAGGTTAGAAAAAACCGTTGATGTTCAGTATGAGTAGGTCGAAATTGTGCGTACTTGCGAAACATTGCTAAACAGTTGATTCCATCGATAAACCCTTCAGTTATCATAAAGAATCGTGAAATATTCGTTTTAGTATTTGGAATATTAATTTTTATGAAAGAAGTAGAATCTTCAATATCTCCTACACGTAAAAACGTAAGTTCCTCCCGGCGACATGCCCCATAGATTCCAACAATGAACACAACCTTTGCCAATAAATAATCCTTGTCATCAGCTTCCTTCATGAAACGAATTATCTCTTGCTTAGTGAATATTTGATTTTTTAGGCTTATATCCACTAGCTTTTCTTTTTAAGAATGCAATATGCTTGGTAAATTTACTTATATCCACATTCTTATTAAGGTATATCATAGTTCGGAGCATAGAGTAATTACTCCATAAAGTGGATGACTTATAAATGTATGATAATTTCGAAAAATAGGCTAAAACTACCTTTTCTGTAATGTGCCCAACGTTTTTCTCCGCACACCAACTGTCAAATTTTTTGTAAGTGTCTTCATACAATTTTTTTGATTTTCCTGGAACCAGTGTAGCCAATGCAGCCTCTGCACCATTTTCAATATCAGAGTCAATCTCTGAGTCACTCATTTTAAGTAAATTTATTACCAAAAATTCTCAAGAAAAATTATACACCGAGCACGTTGACATCAATGTTTATTAAACAACATATTGAATCCATTAGCAACAAAAAGATGAAACTGATGCCTGCCTACTTTTAAATTTTGAAAAATTCAAAATGTTGACATTTGTGAATGAATATAAATAATCTGTTTTAAAACGCTAGTATAAAAAATCTTGTATGGAATATGTTGCGAAACCGTGTTTTAAGCACTAGACGTGTTATAATTTTCACGTCGCGTGCTTAAAACACATTGCTTTCGCAACTTATATTATAATTATTTTATTATATTATAATTTACGTTTTAATTATTGTAATCTCAATACTTGTCATTGTTGTAATCATTTAGTAAATAGGACTGTAAATGTTGGATTACTTTTTATTATGAACTATGCTTTGATTATTGTAATCAATACTGTCATTGTTGTATTTAATTATAAATTGAAAATAGTTTAAATACTATTTTAATTATAATAATAGCACTTGGTGAGTATGATAACCTTCAACATTATATTAAAGAAACTCTTAAAGCCACAATAATTAAAGCGAATAATTAAACTGATTATGAAAGCGAACAAAAATTATTAATTTTACTTACCTGATTTTTATTTAGGTATGTATAATATATACTATCGAAGTTTTACATAAATTAACATTTAACACTACTCACTACTCCTATACCCATTCATATAATTAATTCAAACAAATATATATTTTGAAATTATATAATAACTATCTGGCTTACTTTGTTACCATTAGCTCTAAAGATTTTTGATCACAGATTATTGCAACATTTATTGTATATTACCATAATAATGGTAACGTATGTCGGTTCTCTCTACTTATGACGTCACAACTTTCGCGCCAAAACTTTAATAATTATTTTTAGGCCTTATTAAGTATAATTTCAAGAAAACAAAAAATACGGAATTTCTATTTTTAAATTCTTCGTAACATAAAAAATTCAAAAAAAGTTGGACGGGCCCATCGTCTGAGTTAATGATTTGTTACCATGGTTTTGTTATAAAATGAATGTAACCACCCGAGTTTCATCAAAAAAATTGGAATTTCAAAGGTGGTCGGTATTCTAGAATTCAGCCCCTATTTGTTCGATAAGAACATTTTCCGCTGATGTGGGATCTGCCATATTATTAGTAAAGCCACCTTAGTATACTCCAAGCAAACCGTACCTTAGCTTCGGACCAGGCATGTACCAGCGTTCCACTTGCGTCCACCATGTCGGCATCGATATTTTACAAGCAATATTTATTAATTTCGGAAATTCAATGCATTATTTCTTGTTTCTTATTATTTTGAAAATAATATATTGAGATTCAATTATAAAAATCAGAGCATTTTATCTCAAATTCAAAATCTCTCTTTCTTTACTTCCTGTTCTGTAAATGTACCCGGAATTACCAGCGTGATATATTGTCCAGTTCCATACGTGAATGCTCTAAGGGTTGGTAACCGTTATCCGTTTCCCAATGCGGAAATACTGAATGGGGGAGAGTAATTTATACAAATTTTTCAAAAAGAAATAATTAGACAATGATAGAAAAAAGACATTTCATTTTGTTATGGTATAACTGTATTTTATACTTCCTATTAAGTTTAGTGATATCAAAAAGAAGTTATCAATTCTAAATCTTTGTTTCATCTCTTCTCATTTTTGATAAAAAGAATCTTACGTATTTATTTATTTTTTTATTGTTAAATTTATATTTATTTATAAGAATCTCTAAGAAATATATTTTGCAGAAAAACGAGATATGTCCAAAAAATACAATTTTCAGGAAACAAACAAATCGCTTTATTTCAAAACTGTTCATTGTATGACTGTGACAATTATTCTCTGCACATATAACGAGCATAAAAACAAGGCATTAAGTTTGAAATTGCATTTTGTAGATTTATCATTTATTAACACGTTCACTGCATTTGGGGGTCATTATGTTCTTTTTAAACATTCTCCTATGTAACACGAGGGGGGTGCGGAAGAAGATGATGATGCTAATACTGCTTACTTGTTTTTCAACGATGACACACTTTATTGTGACTGGTTTGTGAAAAGGAAGAACACACACACTTACACTTTACACTTGATGAACTCTTAGAATTTATGGATATGGACAATGCTTGAGATTTACTGACTAAAGATTTATTTACATGTTTACAACTTATTATTAGAACTTAATTAAACTACACATAACTAAACAACTAATCAACTAAAAACTAATGATGCCGATGCATCTTTAGGCCAAATACTCGCATTCGCGGAACACGAGCCAAAACAAACTCAAATCGGCAGATTCACAGAAAAGATTAAGCTAATCCTTATTTTTGGATTAGTGAATTCTATTCTATTCCGGTATTTAAAATTTAATATTCATTGAATTATCAAAAAAGATAGATACTAGGATTAGATTAGACTATATTTTAAGAAATATACTGTCAAAATTAGAGTAGAATTCCCTAATCCAAAAATAAGGATTAGCATAATCTTTTTTATGAATCTGCTCGTACATGTTTACATAAGCGTACAGACGTCTTCTCGACGTGACAAACTAAACTAGACTCTTTAAGGCCTTATCACCCTAGAAGTAGCATCTTTGACGTGTCATCCATTATCTACGACTTCGGTTCATATCGCTGACTTACTCCAGTGTGATAGCTACAAGGAAGTCATGGATCCGGTTGTCAGATGAAATGGAATCGGTTTCATTTCCTCTGACTATTTATCGCTGACTTCTACTGCGCATGTGCAACCGTCTCTGAAGTACAGGTATGTAACTATTCGGAGTAAAATATAACTGCAGAAACGTCAGAAGTTGATATTTTTTTGTTTGATGCACATAAAAATTTTCTATCGTTTTCATTCATTTTACTTGAAATAATAGACCTTTTCAATTTAACGGCTATCTCTTGCTATTGCTGCAAATAGCAAGTAAAATGGCTCCAACAATTGCCAGTTGGGCTGTGAAACGAAACGTCAAAAATATTGGAGTCATTAAAATACCTGTATTCTCGGTGAAAATTTGCAGTTTTTAAAGTAGTCAAAGATTTTTCATAAATTTTACGTCTAAATTTTTTAGAAACAAACTTCATAGATCTCAATTGTTCTTGGTATGCGCAGATCCCCATTGCGCATATCTTCTATCTCTTTAAATTGAAAAGGTCCGTTTGATATGTCAAACAAATTGTCATTAAAGACATCAAATCATAACCAACTTCAAGTATAGGCGATTTCGGGCGACATACCCGTTCACTTCTTAGGATCAGTTACGGTCACTTGCGGTATGCTATGATCAGTGGTGGCGCCAAAAATCAATGGTTCACTTGTTGACACCGTGCTTGGAGGTTATGTATATTCTGCGACATTTAAAACTGTCAAAAATAGTGTCTGACAATTAAAATGCATTAACGGAGAAAGATAGTTTTTTCCATATTTGTCCAAAAAAAAGAGTCAACGAAAATAATGTCACCCTGTTTGACATAAGACCACGACTCCGACTGTTTTGACTTTTGACATTTCAAAAAAGACATGATAAAAAGAGATAGAAATAGTGAACAGAGAGCTGACCCGACTAGCAAACCCGTTCAGCTGTGAGCACTGATCCAAGCATACCGGGTATGTTGTTCCTAGCGCCAGAATGTGTGAACGCACCTGAACGCAACATACCGCAAGTGAACGGTTGTCGCCCGAAAACGCCTTATGAAAATCCACTAAAAGTCGGAGAAATTGCAGTGTGACAGATCGAGTTGGTCATACAAAATAAGTCAGCGAAAAAGAGTCAGAGATATGATAAGGCCTTTACTGGTTTACTCCATAAGAATACTAACCCGACTATATAACAACTGAAGAATAGTGGATGAAGGGTAAAGGGTATCAAAGCGTAGGGCATCCAAAGTCACGCACGTATGCGTAATAATTTCAAGAATTATCAACACATATCTGTCAAAGATCGGTGATATTCAGACTAAACAAAAACCCTCGATAGGAAAAATGATAATTGTTTATCCTTTATAAACAGAATTTTGACTAACAAAGATAACAATTTAAAATATTAACTATGATTTAGAAAAGTTTATAAAAAAATACTTATTTGTTAATGCTCTTACCCTCGTCTTATCACACCTAGTAAGGAGAAGGTTAATAAAGGTTCACTTTGTATGAAAAATAGAAATCATATATGTGATTAGAGGCTATTAGTCTTTAAAATCAATTCAAGTCGTAAAATAAAAACTTACGCTCTATTGTTCTGGACCAGGACTTCGAACCGGAGCTGAATCGAAAACCGTAAACCGGCAAAATAACAGAGAAATTCTGTTAGGACCCACATAAGTTGAAACTTGACCCATCTGTGGGTATACTAATTTTAAGAAATGACCAATCTGAGTTTTGAAATAAGATTAATACAGTTTGTCATTCCAAAAACATTAGATGGGGTTTCAAACTTTAAAATTCGCGTAATGGAAAAACAATTTTTTTTGTTTGTTGAGAATGGCGGTTTTTAAAAGTTAGCCCCAGGCGGCAAAATGTCTTAAGTCGGCACTGATGTGACGTGACCGTAATCAAACGGTATGCCGCAATATCCCAGAAAGTTCAATAAAAATACTTACTTGATTCTTGTGGCGTGTAAAGCTAATTCGCATCCTCGTGGTGCACTCCGGGTAACTCTAAATGAACTAGCGCAAGTCGGCGAGGAGACAATCTTGAGAATCTCCTGGTCACTATATTGATCACAATGGTTCAAACAAAGTTTCACTCTTACCTTCCGGTGATCTAAAATGGGGTAAACAAGACAGTATTACACCTTCAACGGCGGCTTCCACCATCTCGGCCAAAGTCTCTTCTAGTGTAATATTGACTTTGATAACGGTAATGAGGTGTTGCAAAAAAATTAACATATCTTTTTTCTTCTGAAATTCGAATAAGTACGTTCTACAGAGTGATTAAATATGATTTTCTGTTCAAATTTCTGTATATATTAAGCACAGTAGCAGTTTAAAAATATACTCTTTGAATTGGCGCCAAATTACACTGTCTGTCGCATCAGACATACACTTTTTTACAACCATGTTTGATTATTTCCAAATACAAAAATCAGTAGTAGTTGACAGATGTCATGACTGTCACTCGTTTAAATTCCGTCGGAGGCAAATGTAAGCCACACCCTCATTGGTTAGGTTTATTCTGACGTCATCAGGTGAAAGGGGAAGCGGAAATTCAAACTTTATAATTTCAAAGACAATGAATAAAGAATGATACGAAAAAAATAAAAATATTTTTTCCTATTCTTTTGATTAAAGCAAAGAAAAAAAAACCGTGCAACACCTCATTCTATCGCAACACGCGTCAATTCCAATCCAATAGGTGCTCCCCTAATTTTTTGCTTGTTTTATGAAACTTCATTTAAACTGAAAGCGATTTGCAGTTATATAAAGTCTGTTTGTTATTCGTTAAGCCGTAATTTTTTTAAAAATATTTTTGCCAGCTCTATTAAAATCTGTTTAGCCTACTATATCACAGGGATCTACGACAATGTTGCTAGGTAACAACTACATAAACATTTCCAATCCGTGGAGTGGAAGCACGGTGTATAAATATAGAAGGTGTGACAACTCATCAATTTTTGTTGACAGATTGATGTCGGCGATTAGTAGGCCGAGATTTTAACCTTACATGTGGCGCCCACGGATCACCTCAACTACAGATAGGACAGTTAATGTATTTTTCGAAATACAAAATAGTGACATCTACAGATTGCTTCCAAGAACTAACGCACTCTGTGATGGCTTGGTCGGCTTGGTAGTTTGTGACATAGGAGACATGTCATGTATAGATAAATTGAAATTTTAAATTTTTAAAATAAAAGATAAGAAAATTTAATATAAGAACATACATATATTTTAAATAATCACAAAACAATAACTAAATTCATTTCTAAATAAATTTAAAATTACTTGTCAGATAGACATACACTTCTATATTAATATTTGTTTATATGTAAGATAAAAGGATATTGGAAATGGTACATTTCATCATTAAATATAAAAGTAAACGTCTATTTGCTTCTTTGCACTGCACTTTATATCAAACAGCCCCAGGAAACACTGTATCGTCTAAAAAACGTATAATATACGTATTCTTGGTTTAAAAATGGTATAATGTATAAAATATGTAGGTATAATACGGTATATCTATATACTCTCATAAGCCAACAGTCATATATACGTTAAATATACAGATATTTTAAAATATTTTTCTTGTTTACGTTTATAATATAAAAACATTTATATATTTCGCTATAAATTTATACGATAATAATATTATAATCATATATACACGTAAAATATAGTATTTGACTAATGTGGGTTAAAAAAGCATAGGTATAATATGGTATAAAAGTAAACGTTAATAAGACTTCATAAATATAAACGTTATATAAACGATTATACGTTCGTAGTATAATAAAGCACTCGTATTATACAGTATATAGTTAAACGATAATAAGTCTTTATACACATATACGTTTAATATATGATTACATGAACCTGGTATAATACAGCATTCCAATAATACAGTATATCATTAAACGATAATAAGACTTCATATATATATATTCGTTAATTACACGATTACATGAACTTGGTTCGTAGTAAAGCATTCGTATAATAAATTATATCGTTAAACGATAATAATACGTTATAAACATATACGTTAGATACACGACTACATGAACGTGATATTTTCAAGCATACGTATAAGAAAGTATAACGTTATAAAATAATAAGACCTTATAAATATATACGTTACTTAGACGATTACATGAACGTGGTAGGTATAATAAAGCATTTTTATAATATAATATACAATTTCTACTTGTAAAAAAACGCACAAATTCACACTAGAAGTTTAAGCCTAGTATTACAAATGAATGTTAAAATTTAGTAGCATATTAAAGAAATTCGGAAAACTTTGGTGTATGAAAATGTATCCATTTATAAAACGTATGACATTTACCCAAAATTTGAATAAACTGCGCAATGCGCATATTTCCACTTCCGCCCCTGGCCTTTCATGAATCATACGTATAAGTTTTACTGAACAAGTTTGTGTTCGAAAACAATTTACTCATTTATTTATTTGAAGAATGTAATTGGATATTAAATTGAATAGTTTTTAATTAATAAAAGAAATAACATTCGAAGTACTACCAGTCTATTTGGAAAAGTTGTAATTTTGACACAAATAACAAGTTCAAACTGCACCTACCTTCCCACTGTATATTTAAAACGGATAGAGTATAGTACATACATTTAAAAAAACAGTATGTTGTAAATTAAGTATTATTATATATTTTTATAATGTAGTAGTTTATTATTCGTTTATAGAACGTATATTATAATAATTGAATAAACTGCGCACGCGCATATCTCCACTGCTGGTTAAACCAATCATCTAGCTTGTATTTCTATAGGTTCTCGGGAGGCTCGGGAGTCATACGTCATACGTCGTATATGTAAGTTTACTAAACAAGTTTATGTTTGAAAGCAATTTTATTCATTTATTCCACAAATCTGAAGTAATTGATTCTTGAATTGAATAGTGCTTATTTAATAATAGAAGTTACAACTGAAGAACTACCAGCCTATTGGAAAAGTTGTAAGTTCAACACAAATAACTTTCATAACCTTACTTGTAACTTGTAAAATTTTATTGTGGGATATTTTTCAAAATATACCTTATATAGTATGTAGTTAATTTGTAGTATACTTGAAATATACATGATATAAAAAAAAACATTATGATGGAAATGAATTATTATATTTGATTATTACGATATAAACGTTTATTATTCAATTTTAAAACGTTTAACCAGGGATGCGTTTAACAAATATACCTATTATTTTGAATTATTTATCTATCTTTATGTTTTCAATAAATTTTTCATTGTTAGCTACTACCGTATATATTTTAATTAATCGAGTGCAAATAATTTTGTATCATAACCTCAGATGTAATACTCTAAGGCTAAATTGTAAGTACCCTGAGGAAAACAATCTTAATCTAAATTTCTGTATACGGGATAAGTAGTTAATTTATTATTCACTATACTCCATCCGTTTCAACCATACAGTGGTGGGAAAATAGGTCCAGTTTGGTCTTGTTTTTTGATTGGATAATATCGGGGTATTTTCAAAAAAGTTCAAACTGCACATATCTTGCCATCACTATTGTGACAAGGCGAGGGTAAGCGCAATAACAGATAAATAACTTTTTATAAACTCTTCTAAATTATAGTTTCAATATTCATATTTTAACTCTGTTTATCTGTTTAAGTTATAAATGTCAAAATTCAGTTTAGAAATTCTTATCGTATTATGATAGTCACGACATTTATTTGTTGATAATTAAGTCTAGAAATTATTGTGTATGCGTACGTGACTATGGATGCCCTTGCCTATGCACCCCATACCCCTAAGATAATCCTGTCCTGGAGATAGCGTTTTTGTTTTGGAGAGTCAGTATTAGTCAGCCATGGGATAAACATGGGAGAGTCTGCATTAGTTAGCCATGGGATAAACATGGGAGAGTCGGATTAGATACTCGTAAGAGTGAATATGTAGTTTTTAGTTTTTTGGGGCGCCCGCCCGCTGTATTAAATAAAAATGTAATCATTTAGTTTAAATGTAAATAAAATAAAAGTATTAGTTAGTAAATCAACAAGTTGTGTTCATGTCCATAGTGTTCATCAGTGTAAAGTGTAAAAAGTTAGTGTATGTGTGTTCTTCCTTCTCAAGAAGTCTTCGGCACGAAGTGTTGGACGCCAGCCATCAGAGGCGTCCACCAGTCAGTTAGTGTATCATCGTTGGGAATCATCAGTCAATGTAGTATCATCAGCCAGTTCCACCCCCCTCGTGTTACAGTAGCGTAGTCGGTAGTATTATCAGCAAATTCAGAGACCCCCCTCGTGTTACAGTGGCGCAGTCAACGGGTAGGATAATGAGAGTAATGATTTACTCTTATTCATCCGAAAAGATCTTACGTTATTAGTTTTAGAATTATTAGTTTGTGACCGAGGAGAGGGTACTTGGTGTACAATATGTACACATTTACGACCACGACACCAGCGATGATGCAGCAACCCAGGCCGTATCAGCCGTCACCAGATATGATTGACGTATTGCTTGAAATGAATACGTTCTCTGGTGATGGCAGTGTGGGAGAATATATCCGCAATATGGTAGCAGCCAGCAGAAGATACGGCTGGGATGAAGTTTTCCTCGGCAGTGCAATAGTGTTTAGGCTCAGTGGTAAGGCAAGGGAATTGTATTTTGAAATTCCATTGTATAAGCGGCCTACCACTGGCACAGATATGGTGCGTTGGTTAGAAATAACGTATGCAGGACGCACCATATTACCACCATCATTTTTTCCAGCTTGTACGCCAAGTTTTTATGGTCCAGCATGGACGCACCAGGTCTACGCACCGCAGGCGCCGTTAGATTCGTTGTCTCCAGGGCATTCGTCGGTGGCATACGGCCACGTTTCTTTTGCCATGCAGGGAGTGCACGAGTTGCCAGTAGGGAGAATCAGTTTGGAAGAAATTGAGTCCTTGCTGGCAATAGAGGATCGATTTGCGGTGGTAGACATACCACGACCAGAGAATTCAACAATAGCCGTCACAGCGAGTGACAAGGGCGTACAGGACGGAAATATGGAAGAAGAGAATTGCCTGCCGGAGAAAACAGCAAATTGTGAGACTGAGGAAGAACACAGCGAAGTAGCTGATGAACTGGACATGAACACAGTATATGACGACAACCTGCACGAAATGGATCTGCAAATGGTCAACGAAGAGGACATCGAGAATGGCGACTTGGGCATAAACGTCGGAGAGGACAACTTGGCATGCCCACCTGTGCAAGTTTTACGCCGCACCCATGGAGGGCACGCCACTGGTGACATCGTGTTACATTCCAGGAACGACGTTATCACTTACAGCCGTGTTCCCAAATTTTTTGTAGTGCCATCCCTCAGACCGCTTAGGTGTGAACACCCCCCTCCCTCGTTCAGTGCAGTGACCTTTGTGTTGTTTTCATTTATGACTCTTATATGACGATTTTTGTTAGTGTTTAGTTTTTTTGGTTAGTTAAGTTGCATGTTAGATTAGTAATTTTTTAGATAGGAAAATAAAATGATACCCTTTTCCTGTTAGCATTGAATTTGTAATTTGTTAAAACGTTTTACGTTTTTATGATTTGTGATTACATTATGTTTATGATGCTTTATGTTGGTAAGCTTTATGCTTTATGTCGCAGGTTTTATACCTTTTGTGTGTTTTAAACATGTTACATTTGTACCTGTTTTGCAAGTTTTTGTATTCTATGTTTTATGCTTTGTGTCATATTTGTAATATGTTTGACATTTTGTTTGTATGCTTTTGCATTTGTAATGTAGGTTTTATACCTTTTGTGTGTTTTATCGTATTATGTTAATTGTGTTTGTACATTTGTACCTGTTTTGCAATTTTTATGTCTTGCGATTTTTGTATCCTATGTTTTATGCTTTGTCTCATATTTGTAATATGGGTGATGTTTTATGTTTATTTGTTTTATGTATGTGTTTTATGTTCTGTGGTTGCAGAATTTGGAAACTATCTTCAGTTCAGGATTTAAGAATAAATATATCGATTATGCGATATATTTATGTCTTAAGGGGAGGATAATGTGACAAGGCGAGGGTAAGCGCAATAACAGATAAATAACTTTTTATAAACTCTTCTAAATTATAGTTTCAATATTCATATTTTAACTCTGTTTATCTGTTTAAGTTATAAATGTCAAAATTCAGTTTAGAAATTCTTATCGTATTATGATATTCACGACATTTATTTGTTGATAATTAAGTCTAGAAATTATTGTGTATGCGTACGTGACTATGGATGCCCTTGCCTATGCACCCCATACCCCTAAGATAATCCTGTCCTGGAGATAGCGTTTTTGTTTTGGAGAGTCAGTATTAGTCAGCCATGGGATAAACATGGGAGAGTCTGCATTAGTTAGCCATGGGATAAACATGGGAGAGTCGGATTAGATACTCGTAAGAGTGAATATGTAGTTTTTAGTTTTTTGGGGCGCCCGCCCGCTGTATTAAATAAAAATGTAATCATTTAGTTTAAATGTAAATAAAATAAAGTTTAGTTATTAAATCCACAAGTATTTGTTCATGTCCGTAGTGTTCATCAGTGTAAAAAGTGAAAAAAGTGAAGTGTATGTGTGTTTCTTCCTTATCACCAGTCAGTAAGTGTATCATCGTTGCAGTTTGCAGTTATCATCATCAGTCGGTAGAATTGCAATCAGCTTGTTCCACCCCCCTCGTGTTACACTATATAGTTAAAATGGATAGAGTATAGCACATACACTTTAAAAAACTATGTTGTAAATTAAGTATTAATATATTTGTTATTTATTCATAATATAATAGTTTATGATTCGTTTATACAACGTATATTATAAAATTTGAATAAACTGCGCACGCGCATATCTCCATTTCTGGTGAAACCTATCATCAAGCTTATGTCCATCTAATTTTCCAATCTGACATGTCACAACCAACGACACATTTTACTACAAAAACTCATCAACTCATCACAAATCTTTGCTTCTGCGCCCTAAAAACAATATGAGGAAAATCAATTATTATTAGGTATATTTGATTATTACCATATAAACGTTTATTATTCAATTATAAAACGTTTAACAAACATACCTATTATTTAGAATTATCCTTTTTTGTTTTCAATAATATTTTTATTTTTAGCTGCTGCCGTAAATAACATTTCATTTCACTTTTCCTATCCCCAAAAAAATGTATCGTAAGAAAATTTTAAGTGATCGGCAAATACGCCGTAAAATTGCAAAGAATGTGATAGAAAATATTGCGAATATTTCTAAATGGGAAAGCAATGAAATAGAACTAGGTGAATGTAATATAGATACCAGTAATAGTAATGATGTACAAGTGCCTAATTTTCCGCATTTTATAATCAATGAGAAAAATTGTTACTGATACGGAATTTTTTTGAAGAACTTAAAAACTGGGCTTGCAAAAATAACAAAAAACATAAAAAATTCAAATTAATATACCAAAAGATTCAAGAAATTTATTAGGCACACCCAAAGATATAACTACTATAAAATTGAATAACGGAGAATTATGTTATTTCGGTATTGAGAATAATATAGTAAATATACTAAAATTAATAAACACTAGTAATATATTTGAAATTAAACTTTAAATAAACATAATAATTATTAATAATAATAATAATAATTATTATTATTATTTATTATTATTGCAGAAGCAGTGCATCAATCATTTGGAAGTGAAACAGAACTCATAGGGCACGCCATTAAAGACTGGCTCAAATTGGCCAAAACGAGGGACACATATGTACGAAAAAGGGAAATTACAGAAAGAAAATGTGTAGTACAACAACCGTCCGCTTTATTTTTTTATACAGGATGTAGGAATGTAGTTTTTTTTATATACAGAATGTATTTTTTTATAACAAATACAGATATTTATGTAAGTAAATTGTCAACATTGTTAGTAAACCTACATGTAGAATAAAAGGATATTATATGTACATGTTAAACGTATAAATATAATTGATAACTGATACAAAATAAACGTTCATTTAGTATCAGTTATAAATTATATTTATACGTTTAACATATGCATTTAATAGATGTATATACAGATAAAGAATAAACGTTTCGTTTATACACATAATATATGTATATAATAAACGTATATACTAACACAGAATATACGTTTAATTCAGACATATTACACGTATTCCATAAAGTATATACAGATACAGAATAAACGTTTTATATACTGTATAATATGTATATTTAATAAACGTATATACTGATACCAGATAAACGTTTTATATATACATATAATATTTGTATAATCGCCGGTCATTTTTCTGTTTCTTATACGGTAGGTGTAGGACCTATTTTATACGTTTAATAAACTTTTCAGTGTTTCCTGGGGCACAACGAATGTTCATCATATTATTACGTCAAAAAATAAACACAGTTTATACACTTTAAAACTTGGAGAAATCACGAAATAAATCACTTCTGGTACTATAACTAAAACTATAAACTATTACAAATTAAATTACCAAATAATTAAAGATGTTAAAGAGTATGTAAAATGACATGTATGATGACATGTGACTTTACAATTCAAAATAATGTAAAATGTTTTGAACACAAAGGTGACTTAATCCATTTTCTTAAAATTTAAGCACTATCGCGCCTCTATAGTTTGCTTCCTAGAACTATGATAGTGTTTTGGCACATTCATTTAGCTGTCCGGTGCCTGGTGGCGCCTTTATACAATGTGCTCTACCACATAACATTCTAGAACTAACATGACAAATAAAATGACAATGACAATCTAAAGCCCGAGTGCTAGAACGTCAGGTATCACACAGTTACATGTAACAGACAGGTACCTAACGATTTGACGTGCTAGAAAGTATGTTACCCTAAAATGCATCGTGAAAGCTGTGTTACATATAACAGCGACTTCACGACCAGTTACCTGACTGCTACGTACTGTCAACCTGTCATATTGGTAATATTTTGCTCGTATGTAATTTTAATGTTAAAAATGTCTTCTTAAAATTATCAAAAAATTTCAGAAAACGAAATAACCTTGATATATGAAGTGTATTTTAAGAAAGGTTACAAGATTTCGAAAAATTTTGCCAGAAATTTAGTTAAAGAACAAGAGGATAACTTAAAACCAGCAACTATGAAAAGTAAATCAATTTTAGCAGAAATACAAAAATATTGCTTATGTTGTTTACGATTCTTGGACACAGGTCAATTATTATGTTTGTGCTTTATTCATTTTTTGTTCCATGCATTTTATTTAAGGATTTTTCAAATAATGATTTCAGATGATTTACGCATCGTTCGAAGAACTGTGAATCGAATAATTAAAATAATTTTACCAGAAATAGCCAATCTATCTTTGTATCTTAAAATTATATTTATTAAATTTTCTCGAAAGACGTGACATTCCTTTCTTTAGTTTTCTCTTATATTTTAAAATAACAAGTATGATTTAATATTTATAAGCAGAGACCAGCGAAAAATATATTTTTTTTGCTTGAATGTAACTCAAAAATGTATATTTTTTGACATATTTGACATTTAGATAGTGTTGTCATCTAGTGAATTGTGGAAGAACACATCATATTTGGTTTGTGCTAGTACTAACTGATACCGATCTGTTACGAAGCAATAACCAACATTCATTTCTAGTACGCCGTAAAAAGGTACCGACATGTTAGGAGGTACCAGGCAGTTAAGTAACATATAGATACCACTGTGTTTCTAGTACCCGGGCCTAAATGTCACAAATTTGATTAAGATATTTCGCTTTTAATTTTAAATGTTGTGTTTCGAACGGACAGGGTTCGATTCCGACCGACACCAAACTTGATATTGGCAGCTTTGAGAACCCGTGAGGTAACGCTTAGTTGTTCCTGATCTACAACCTTCAACGAAACAGTATTTTCGATTTTATCGGATATTTACATAAAACTAATTAACGTATGTCAATTTCAATTGAAATTGACAGATGACAGTTACTTATGTGTTGGGAACATTTCTAACCTTACACGCTGAGACATCTGGCGGATTCCAACTTCGTAAACACGAATATTTTTGATGAGTTGTCCCATCTTCCATATTTATACACCGTGGTTGAAGTGAAATTTGTTATTTCCAACCCAAGAGATTGTTAGGAGTGTCATATTTACCAACCTTAAGATTAAGAATCGAAATATTACTATAATGATTGTGAATAAAAATATTTTTAATATCTTATTATTAATTCTTTCAATTGTAGACTAAGAATAAACGTGAAAATAACATTTACATTATTTTCATTGACAAGAAATGCAATTAGTTAAAATATTCCAATTGCACATTTTTGCATCTACTGGAAATAAAAACAAACAACAGATAATAAAATAAAAATACCAGCATCGTCTGGTTAATTAAATAGCATTCGGAATTCTTTTTCAATTTGCATAAATTTCAATACACGATTAATTTTATTTCCTGATCCTCATCAAAACGTGATCGGTTTATTCAACTTTATTGACGTCTTACAAAATTCCTCTTAATTTGACACTGTAGAGAAGAAAAGTAAGCTGTTTATTATCGAAGAGTTAATCCCGGATAAATCAAGTTTAGGATTGCCAGTTGCAACAAAAGATTTGAGAAATTCTATTTCAAACTACAGATGCAACGATAAATTAATAAATACAAATACTTTCTTTACATTTTATTTCATTCTGTATTTTAATAATTTTCAACAAATTATAAAATCTACACAAATGGTTACAGTAGGGGAGACCGGTGTCAATTGTACCAAATTTAAATTTTTATTTTTCACGAGTTAACGCTACATTTCAAAATTTTGAAATTACCTATATGAGAACCTACCCACCTTAGTGAATAATATTTTGAATTTTAAACTTAAGTATAAGGATTTTTAGTCAGACGTTACAAATGTTACAATTGCCACCTAACTGGTGTCAATAGTAACAGGGCCAGTGTTAATTGTAACAAATTTTAACAGTGATGTAATAAGAAATATTCGTTTTCCGGGAATGGACTGTGTCATATTTTGAGTCAGAGCTACAACGTTTCGCCCGCAGTCGTATGGGGCATCTTTAGGAGCAAGGGGGATAGTACTGTCTTAAACAAGGTTTTCCCGACGTGTCAACCACGCTAGAGGCCGAGTTTAAGCAACAAGAGGGGGAGACTCAGTTTACACGTCGGGTAACCTTGTAAACTGAGTCTCCCCCTCTTGTTGCTTAAACTCGGCCTCTAGCGTGGTTGACACCTTGGGTAACCTTGTTTAAGACAGTACTATCCCCCTTGCTCCTGAAGATGCCCCATACGACTGCGGGCGAAACGTTGAGCTCTGACTCAAAATATGACACAGTCCATTCCCGGAAAACGAATATTTCTCATTACTCAGACTGTGGAAGCCTACGCAATTATTTCAGTGATGTAATAAGATAAAATCACAGATAAAAGAAGAAATTATTTATTTATTACCTCAGAAAATACAAAATTCAGATGACTCAACTAAAAGCAAACAAAATATATATTCTTCTGGTGATATGAACCATTTTGACCAATGCCTTTAGTCGCTAACGGAATTGCAGTTTAGGTAAACATAAAATAGGTCTTTCTTCGTATAATTTAACGTGCCCGGTGTCCAGATTTTACATTTTCGCCTCTGCAACCAATCTCCTGTGCTCAAAAAATATGGGCCAATACATATCAGAGAGTTTCCTCAACGGAGTCATCTGAAGAGTAATCTGAGTCTGTTACTTTCGGAACTGTTTTTCTTTTCTTTGCGTTTTTTCTTTTATGTTTTCGATAGCAGTGGTTTTTTCTTGTAATTTTTATCATGATCAATACTGTACCTAATTATTAAACACGTTACAATCGACACAGTGGCATGTGTTACAACTGACACCGCTTAACGTATAAAGATGTTATTTGCTTTTTTGTATTTATTAGGTAATAATTCGAAATATTTTTAATGAAAAATAAAAGCAGATATAACTCACAAACTGACTCTTAACTTGAAATATTTCTGAGCAGAGCACTTATAGTGTTTTAGAAACAAAGTGTGTCGTTACCTTTATTTACTTTTTTGTCGATTTACAGACATTCGTCAGAAACAGACGCCGTATTTGCGCGTTTGTACTTGCACTAAATACCAAAGAGCTATGACTCTTTCTGCTTCACTCTGCAAGCGCGTTTTAATCTACTTTGAAAAAATGGCCGTTATCTACCTTTGTTACATTTGACACCTGTTACAATTGACACCGGCTCCCCTACTACAAAATTCTTTCGGCTACCAACTTTAAATGTAGACTTAAAACTATAAAAAACTGTGGGCAAATGACTGATGATAATAGTTCGACAAGTATTTTAATGGTCATCTTCTAGTCCAGATTTATCTTCTACTGAGACTCTTTACCTTTGGCACAATGTAAAGCAACTTCGTAGAAATCCAGTGCGTACTGTAAAATCTACCTTGCAAGACATAATCATGGGCAATAGTTAGTAATAATATAACAAGAGAGTGAGAATAAATTGAAAAATCTGATTTATTTTCTAATTTATCGAAATCTTGAATTATATTTAATATTTTTTGATTCACAAATTTCAAACAACGGAATCAGGCTTGACGTAATTAACTAGCTTCATTCATTTACATGGCTCAGTTGGTAAGTCTGTTTTGATAACTATAGAACACACTTTTGTAACACGAGGGGGGTGGATCTGGACTGATGATACTAATACTTCTTACTGTTTACTGATGATACTGAAGATAACTCCAACGATGATACACTTTCACTTTGACTGGTGGACACCTCGGATGATTGGCGTCCACGGCTTGGTGACAAGGATATCGTGAGAAGGAAGAACTCACATAAACTTGCACTTTATACTTTACTTTACACTGATGAACACTACGGGAATTTACGGACATAGACACTACTTGTGATTTAATATAACTAAACTTTCATTGGCATGATTAAATATAACGTATTATTAACTATGGATAAAACTAAACATACTCAACTAAGCCATTACTAATATGTTACATTCCGTAACCCAGCGGGCGGGCGTCGCCCCAAAAACCAAAAGACACTACATTCCGTCAACTAACGTCTTCCCGACGCGACGAACTTATCTCAACTCTTACATTTTAATTCCACGAGTCTCTAATGTCGACTATCTAAAACAAAACGCTATCTTCATGGCAGGATTATCTTAGGGATACGAAGTGCATAGGCTAGGGTATTCAAAGTCACGCACGTTTACATAATAATTTCTAGACTAATAATAAACAAATAAATGTCGTGATTATTATAATAAGATAAGAATTTCTAAACTGAATTTTGACATTTATAACTTAAACAGATAAACAGAGTTAAAATATGATTATCGAAACTGTAATTTAGAAGAGTTTATAAAAAGTTTTTTATCTGTTATTGCGCCTTGTCACACTTTGACAATGCAGAATAAATAATGAAAAGATATAATTACTAATTATGGTATTTCTAGAAGTGGTCTCTATAATTTTTTGGGTTATTTCATGATCAGAAATGGCACAAATATTTTTCATATGTCAACAAAAACAAAAGCTACAAATATCATTCCCAGGAATCAGTGGCGTCGATAGACCATTTCTGAGGGGGCTTGCGCCCTCCCTGTTTAATTTTGCGGCCACTTTCCGTGTTTTTATTTAAATAAATTATTAAAAATCAATCTGATTTTTTTACTATTTTATTATGCACTTATTTATCTGCAATAAGCAGCGAGACGATTATGTACCTACGACTTTAGCCGAAGAGGAAAGGTTACCGCTGCTCTAAAATATGAAGCGAAAATTCAAATAAATTATTCCTGTATTAGAACTATTAACGCATTAAAAAATTCAACACACGACAAGCATCCTTCCGATACTAACCTGCATTTTAAAATATAAATTATTGAAATCTATTAATACTGGATTTTTCTCGTTTTGCCATTAAAATCAAAGTCAAATACTAATAAATTTCAATAATATATATTTTTTTAATTCAGGTTAATATCGGAAGTATGCGTGTCGTGTGTTGAGTTTTTTAAAATGTTAATAGTATAGAAACAATTAATTGAATTTTCGCTTCATATTTTAGTACAGGGTTAACCATTCCTCTTAAGAAAGGTTCTATAAGAAATCAAAATGATGCACCATTCAGGCTATAAAAGAGACAAAATTAATTAACGCTATCCCATTGCAAAGACATAACGAAACAAAAAATTCAACAAATAAGGCCAATTTTATACTCTAGTTATTAAAAAATTTGATTCTTTTATCCAGAATTGCAATGTACTTCAAAATGCACATTATTGTTCACCTACGTCACAAAATCATGTTATAGAGAGTAGTGCAAAATGTATAATACGCAAAATAACTCCGGAAATTAATAATTGTGATTATTTTGCAATAATAGTAGATGATCCTCGGGACATCACTGCAGAAGAACAGATAAGTATTTGTGTTCGCTTCATTACATCTGAAAATCTTCCAAAAGAAATATTTTTATGTTTTAAACACGAAAAAATTTAAATGTAGAATCAGACTGTCAAAAATTATTACGTTCTAAAGGTGCGCCCTGTTAAAAATACCTAGTGACGCCCCTGCCAGGAATAATCTCTAGATCTTTATTCTCAGTATAATAATGACAGGATTGGTTAAAACGCAGACACATGACAAAAAATGGAACATTTCATTGCTTGTAATGTCAAAAAATAATCATGGGAAAATAAGATACAATATTCAATGCCTAGAATTAAAGCTGTTATTACTAATAAAGGCGATGTAACGCAATATTAAATGGCGGTATACTTGAATAATATATTTAGATTTTGTAAGTTTAAAATCTATATTTTAAGCATATAATGGGGTGTATTCTGTAAAGAAATGTTAATTTTAACATGCCTTTAAAAAATTATATTTTAACATGACTGTTAACAATAAATTCATTTTTTGGTATTCTCTACGCGAAAATTTGACACGGCTGTTAAAATCATAAATTTTAACATGTCTGTTAAACACCAGAATGAAGTGATCAACAAGATAGAAAAAAGGCACGTCTTTACTAAAGTCATGTAGTTAGTAACCATAACACAAATAAATAAACATGACAAAAAGAGTAAACAACTGTCAGTTTATGTGTCACTTTGGAACTTTAGAAAACGAATCTGTCACTTTTAAATTTTAGATAAACGAATGGAAATAATGCTTCGGAAAATAAATAAAAACCTGCTGCATAATCATGTCTCACATTGAAATTGTAAATTATTAAGTTATCATTAGGTATGCAAAATTTCTTCTTCTTGATCCTCAGAATTGACATTCCAAAATGTTAAGTTACGTTGGTTTGACGAACAAGACAGGAATAAACATTTTTAACTGCATTTCATACCTACATTATAATAAAAAATAAAGAACTATGTTTTACGATACATCTAAATCGTGCTCTCGGTATACCATTCAAAGGTTCAGTCTTTCTCGAATTACGTTATTTAAATATTCCTACTGGCATCACGCTGTGATACACAAAGACATACGATGGAACGGGTGACCGTTATTAAATAAAATACTTCGTAAAACAGTATATTTTATTAAATATCATCAAGATATTTTTTTATATTCATCCATGGTAAATTTCTTTCGTTTTCTATTTCATTTTCATAAATTAGAAGTGCAAAATAGTCAAATGCTGTGATAATTTTATTGTATAAACAGATGTTAAAATTTTAAAGGCATTGATTTGAATGACGTTAAAATATACAGTTTTAACACCCAATTTTAACACGGGTGTTAAAATTTTAACAAAATTGATAGTTACAGAATACAAAATATATTTTAACAACAAGTTTATTTTTAACATACTGTTTAAAATTAACAGTTTCCTTACAGAATACACCCCAATTTCTCTATTGAAAATGTTAACTGCCGAACTGATATGAGTTTGGGCTTTTGTTTCATTTCTGTTAAAAATAGAGTAGATGACATTTTGTCGTTGAGTAATTTTGAATGTAATAAAATCGTATGTAATTTTTTGGTATCGAATAAAAAATAGTTCATATTATGAACCTGTTTGCTAGGTTTAAAATTAATGAAAAAAAGAATTTTATGAATTTTTAAAGGTAGAGCTTTTCAGACAATGAAATGAGAGTGTTAAGCCACCAGAACATATTCACGGATTGCTGGTGAGTTTTTGCTTTTGCTAATCTACGGAATTGAAATCGTCTACTTTCGAGTAGAATGGAAATAAAAGAAAATTTCTGACGGAAAATATAAAATAGCAAAAAATATTTTCTGTAATTATTTAAATAGAACAATTTAATAATGATATTTATTTGCCAATAACATAGAAACATATAGAAAAAGTATGAATGCAATGCAAAGTACAGGCTGTCTCATTTTCGATGTTTTTTTAAGGTATCTCGGGTAATATTAATGATAGATCAAAACCGTTTGCACATTGCAGGGTCAACTTTTCCAGAAAAGTTTAATATTCATCACAGGAATTTTCGATCTTCTTTTGTTTCTGAGCTACAGGCAAAAACTCGTTTTTTGCTCATTTTGAAAATATATCATATCATATTTATTATGATAGAGAAAAATTGTTTTTACAAAATTTTTACTATTTTTTATTTAGAATAAAATGGCGTAATTAGATTTTTTGAGACCATAGTAATTCTCGAGATATAACATAAAATTATGATTTTTTAAATGGGAACCTATGTTGAAAATAGTTTCCTCTTTTTGCTTAATTTATACGCTTTTCATATATAACAAGTCTACATTCTTTTGTTTTAAACATTCATAAAAGACGAATTATTAATTTATTGGGGTGAAAATATTGAAAATTATTAAGAAACAAATGAAAAAAATCTATTACAGATCATCATTTGTTTATTTTGATTCTATATCTATTAATTATGTTCTCAAATTATTCTTAACCAATTATTTTCGGGTTAGTTTAATTACTATTTATCGACGTTACAGTTGGCTTTGACACAATCCGAGAAAAATGGTTTAATATGCTTTTGAAGTAAATAAATTGAAAAAATGAGTAAAACTGAAACAAATACTATTAGAAATATGCAAATGATGATCTGGAATAGATTTTTTCATTTGTTTCTTAATAATTTTCAATATTTTCACCCCAATAAATTAATAATTCGTCTTTTATTAATGTTTAAAACAATAGAATGTAGACTTGTTATAGTTCATTGAAAAGCTTATAAAATAAGCAAAAAGACGAGTCTATTTTCAACATAGGTTCCCATTTAAAAAATCATAAGTTTGTGTTATATCTCGAGAATTATTCATATTATTATTTCAAAAATCTAATTACGCCATTTTATTTTATTTAAAAAACGGTAAAATTTTTGTAAAAACATTTTTTCTCTAACTATCATAATAAATAAGATATGAGATATTTTCAAAATGAGCGAAAAACGAGTTTTTGCCTGTAGCTCAGAAACAAAAGAAGATCGAAAATTCCTGTGGTGACTATTAAACATTTCTGGAAAAGTTGACCCTGGAATGTGAAAATGGTTTTGCTCTATCATCAATATTACCCGAGATGCCTTAAAAAAAACATCGAAAATGAGACAGCCTGTACATTAAGGTAGAGATGTTGATTGATTAAGGAAATTTCTTAACTTTTCTACGAATTACTTGTACTTTTATTACTGACTTGAAACGGGTTCGCGTGATTGAGTGTCACTTACACTGTAAATATATATATATTTTAGAGTCATCTCTACAATATCTTCAAATTTACTTTACGGCCGCTTTTATTTTACGACCGCCTTTACTTTACGAAATGAATTGTCAATTGCCAATTATATGATAATTGTAAGAAGAACGAATTAAAAAATTCCGATGAAGAAGTTTGAGCAGGTTATCTTTAAATGTCACTTTTAACCTAATGTGACAATCAAAATGGCCTCGTTGATGAAACGCTGACGTCACTTGGCAAGGGACGAGGCGGAGAAAATCAGCCGCGTTTTGAACAATGTAATTTTTAATTGCAGTTTTTTCATATATAATATCATAAGTGGTAAATTTTTACCGGAAAAATTTTCAGATTGTTACGGGAGCCGGTTGCCTAGCAATTTATTGAGTGACATTGACAAAAAAATCACGAGTTGTCAACCGATCAATGTCACGAGATAAATTGGCAACAGGCTCGAGTAAAGCAATCGGAAAATTTTTCCAGGATAAAATTTAACCACGAATGGTATTCGAATGATTATTTCCAAAATAAAAATCAGGTAATCATGTATATAATTTTTTTCTTCACAAAAACTTGTAATTTTTATTGAGTTTAGAGGTATTATGTTTCAGTTTGCTTTTTCAACGTTTTAAATAGATTCCTGTCCGAATAAACTCGTTTTTAATAAAAACTGATAACACTGAAATTATACAGACTTTGACAGGTATGTAAACAAAATATTTCTAAAACGTCAAAAAAAATTCGCTTATCAAAACTCACTTGTAAAAATACATCTTATTGGCTTAAAGGGTGCGAAAAAAATTTTGTGACAGTGTTTTGAAACTTAGTATAGTTCGTTTAGGGATCATATTCCGAAGACTCGTTATCGTTTTATTATGGGTGCACAATAGCTAAAACCGCAATGCCAAAATATTTCGGTCCGTACAGTCGACCAGTTCAGTATTTGCAATGCTGGTATATATTTTACGCCCAGTATTCGACTGTAGACCAAGACTGCACTTTCCAGATTTTAATGCGTTAATCTTTTGAACTTAGAATTTCACTGCAGTCTTGGTCTACAGTCGAATACTGGGCGTAAAATATATACCAGCATTGCAAATACTGAACTGGTCGACTGTACGGACCGAAATATGTTGGCATTGCGGTTTTAGCTATTGTGCACCCACAATAAAACGATAACGAGTCTTCGGAAAATGATCCCTAGATGAACTATAACTAGGTAGAATCCTGAATTTGGATTGGTTTATCTATTTATGAGTGAAATAGTCAGTATTAAAGATCGATTTGAGGAAAAATTACAAATACGGGTCTATTATTTTTCATTAATTATTAGTTACAGTTCTCATCGTTAACATCTACTACATCTACTTATTCAGATTCAGTTCTCCGATATTCACTCATCTTTATTGAGTAGATATATTCAGTTTAAAATTCATTAAGTAGACTGTTTGACTTGCTTTAATTAAGTAAGACGAGTGGAGTATTTGCTTACCCTCGATCCTAGCTTCTCCGTAATTGTTCTCGCTTTAAGATAAAGACGTTTGTTATGTTTTTATTCGAAAATTCTTTCATGTTTGCCATTCTTTGTCATAGCCCTTCAAGGATAAGCTGAGAACAAACATCAAACATCAGCAAAAGCCAAAATGTATTTTACAATAAATGTAAAGTACACAATATATCAATATTTCATTTTATTTTTGAAATAGAATCACAAATATAAATTGGTTACACAGTTTACACATTGAGTAAAGTCAGTAAAAACTTTTCAATGTGTTCTTGGTTGTATGTTTTCTAAAGTCAACTATAGGGTATTCTCTGAGGATTACTAATATTAAAAATTTATAAAAAATATTAGTGTTGATAGGTAAACAACAGGGAAAAAACAAAAAATCATAATATAAATTGATTGTTACAAAAGATATAAAGCATTTAAATTTTGCTGATGTACTAGATGACCTTCCAATGAGAGACCAGTTGAAATCCCTACTCCATGTTCGAATGTGATAAGACGCCGCATGAACCACTGAGAGCACACCGCTGGTACTGTACAACTAGTACGTCACTATCACGTGACACAAGAAAATCAAATTTTAAAAATTAATATCTCGCTTATTAAAAGGAATTTTTTACTCGGGTTTTCACAGATACTCTTAGATATAACTGTTCTTTAAGAAAAATAAATAAAAAAAATATGAGAGAATACCCTATTGTTGCATTTTTTTTAAATTAAATTTATTCAATTTCTTGTTAATAGCGATAGCCATGGCATTTGAACAAAAAGACAAACAAATGTTTGACATTTTATCTGTCAGAATTGGTTATAAATTATAATTTATACAAATTTTATTAATTTAGTGTCAACCGGTATATTATTATTATTATTATTATTATTATTATTATTATTATTATTATTATTATTATTATTATTATTATTATTATTATTATTATTATTATTATTATTATTATTATTATTATTATTATTATTATTATTATTATTATTATTATTATTATTATTATTATTATTATTATTATTATTATTATTATTATTATTATTATTATTATTATTATTATTATTATTATTATTATTATTATTATTATTACTATTATTATTATTATTATTATTATTATTATAACCTTGCTTTCAGGGTAATTATGTAACAAATAATGCCCCAGGGCATTATGAGTTGTTGCTATGTTAATGTTAAAGCCTAAAAAACAAGCAGAAGCATTCAGAACCTACCTACTTCGTAAATTTTATAAAACTTCCTGATCCGTAATCCGAAAAATATTAAAACACTAAACGTTGAAGGCTCACGGGAGTTAAACGGACAATATGCTTTTGGTCAACGTACCCACCTTGGACCAAAGGTCCTCAGAAAGTACACTATTGACCTCAGGTATCATTATCGTTATAACACCCTTGATACATTAATTAGGTACTATAGTTTTTTCAAACAGTCCGTCCAACATTTATAGAAATTCCGTATTTTTGTTTTCTTGAAATTATGCTTAATAACGTCTCAAATAATTATAATAAGTTTTGGCGCGAAAGTTGTGATGTCAGCGTCACTCCGTCATAAGTAGAGAGAACCGACATGTTACCATTAATAATGGTAATATAATACACAATAAATGTTGCAAGAATAAAAATACGTATCCATTGCAAACTGTGATCAAAAATTTTTAGAGCTAATGGTAATAAATAAACGAGATAATTATTATATCATTTCAAAATATATTTTTGTTTGATTTACTTACATGAATAGGTATAGGAATAGTGTTAAATGATAATTTATGAAAAACTTCCAAAGTACGTATTATACATAAATAAAAATAAGGTAAATAAAATTAGTAATTTTTACTCGTTTTATTTGCTTTAATTAATGTGACTTTAAGACTTTCTTTAATATAATATTGAAGGTTATTATACTCATCAAGTGCCATTATTATAATTAAAATAGCATTTAAACTATTTTCTATTTATAATTAAATACAACAATGACAGTATTGACTACAATAATCAAAGCATAGTTCATAATAAAAAATAATCCAACATTCCAATTTACTAAATGATTACAACAATGACAAGTATTGAGATTACAATAATCAAAACATAAATTATAATATAAATTTATTTAATAAGTTAATTTTCTTTTGATCTTAATAAAAAAAATTACTCCGACATATTAAATATATGTATTTTAGATTTTCACAGAGTAACTGGACGGCTGTAATGACGCTGACGTCACAACATGGTGATCATTTTACGCTAAAAACTTTAATTACATTATTATAGGTATAAAAATACAAAATATGTAGCAATTTTTTTTCGTTTTCATTTATTTATATTCAAAATTTATATGCGACATGTAATTTCTAAAAAGTCGAAGACTTGGACGGGCCCATTTGTAATCTATTCCAAAATATTAAAAAGAAAAGAAATTAAAATGAAAACATCAGAGCTAACGTTTAATTGAATAAATTTAATAATAAGTTTAGCTATAATTTACCTACTTGTATTTGGTGTCAATAGCCTTTTTCGATTTAACAGTTATCTCTTTCTATCTCTGCAATAGTAAGTAAAATGGCACCTGCAACTGCTAGCTGGGCTGTCAAACAAAGCATCGTTTGTTAGCTTCAATAAAAGCTGTTGTAACTTCTTTTGAGAAGATTTTTAAAGTTGTCATAGACTTTTCTTACATTTTTCGTCTAAATTATAAAAAAAACTAACGCCATAGAACTCTTATAACATGACGTAACACGTAACCATGACTCCCGCAATCTGTTGATTTATTATGTGCACTTTTTCTAACTTTTTTAATTGAAAAGGTCTATTAATGCAGGATTTTTATATTTCTATTGATATCAAAACCATTGTTGCCAGTTGAAACAGGGAAAAACGATTTTTCAGTGTTAACGAGCTATATTTGGTTTTTAAGTATTCATCTGCTATAAATTTCAAGGTTATATAACACACGTGTTATTTATTTTTTTAAAATATTTAGTACATATTTATTTTTCTAAAAACATGAACAATTTACAGTTATGGATTTGGATTTGAAAGCAAAAATAAGAGAGAAAAAGTTTGCCAAATTCGTGTTTTGATATGTAAATTTTCAAGGATTAAACATTTTTTCACCAACCGAACGATAGCCATCGCAAAATATGTAATACGACGTATATTTTCATGTAAAAAGAACGACGACCATAATAATAATTTCAAATTCAATTATTTTAATTCAAAATAATCTACATAGATACCAGTTGTACCTATTGAAATTAGTGGACAAAATAATGTTTTCTAAGACGTATTAGTAAAAATATTGTAGTAGAATATAGATTTTACTTTATTATTATTTTTAGCAATTAGATAAAATGATATTGTTTAGAAACTGGTAACTAATAAATAACGTTTATGGCTCACTCAAGTATTATGAATTGTTTATTGCTAGGATATGGTGTATATAAACATATCTATAACAACCGAGGCATTATATGAGGGCCTAATAGTTCATTATGCCCTCATTATAATCCGACCATCCTTTATGGACTTTAAATTAGAAATATGAACGGTATATAATGAATATTATTTTCTTTTAATTATAATTCATTACAAAAATAATAAATTATTGATTACAACAATTAATACATTAATTGATTACAACAAATAATATATTAAGAAAACAGCTTTGAAAGCACAACACAAAATCATTTTTAATTTAATTATAATACTTAAAATTGAATATGAAAAGGGCCTTAAAAACTTTCACCGCACATGTAAAAAGTACGTACGTCGAATTGCAGACTGCAATGTTTCGCATTGATTTTTGACGAATGACAGAGAACTAATTTTTTTAGGAACGATATTTATCCACATTTGAATTCATTTTTGATTTTATTTACCGTCACATGTGACACATCCTAAGCAGTACAAACTCTGTAAAATGTAATAATATTCAGAAATAAGTGCATAAGAAATAAAGAACTGAGATCTGTCATGTGAAAACGAACCTGAGAATATAATAAAATTATGCGTTTCTCTTCCTCAAAGTATGAAGAAATAATCAAAATAATTTCTTTACACCGTATCCATAAAATATATTCCGAAATATCAATTTCACCCATTCCATCATCTCCAACGTTATAGAACGTTGATGTTTTAAAAATAAATAAATGTTGATAATAAACAAAACAATTAAACAACATCCTTAGCAACGCCAAAACTTAAGCATTATTGTAAACAAAATTATTATAAATGAAAACTTACTTCACATATTCTAGTGAGATATAAAATCTTGTATGCACCACGAGCGTTACTAGATGATAATGCCCATCAGACATCATCCCTCGGGCCGTAGGCCTTCGGGCTAGATCCTCGTCACCCTCCTGGCATTATCATCATCGTAACGCCCTTGGTACATAAAATACAATTTTATTTATTTACTTCTGTATTTCAAATATACAGAAAATAAAATCAGAAATATTCTCATCAAATGATAAAATATGAAAATTAAATATTAACCACCAAATTATATAGTTGGTTTAGTGATTAATTAATTTTAAGGTTTGAAATCAATATTTTAATAAATTTGTGGTAGTCAATTTGATCAGTTTTAATTACTTTGCATTGTTTATAAAATTTTCTAATTAAAATGCTTACTTATGGTTATGAATGTTTGTTTATAAATATTATAAATTAATTAAATACTGATGTTCAACAAAAACATATCTGGAAAAATGGAAACCCTTTATTTTACCTAGACCATGAATCAACTCATAATAAATTGTCATCGCCATCGCTGCATATCTTTCACGTTAGTTCGGGACACCCTTATAGTATGTTCCGTAATGCAACCGGTTCGACCAGATTTGTATTCCGTAAGTCCTGAAATTATTTACCGGTATCTATTTGGAACGCGGTTCCTGAAAAAAGTTGGTAAGTTGGTGTCAAATTTCTAAACCGCATTTTTAGTGGTATTACTAATAATTATTATAGATGTAAGTATGAAAACATTATTTATATTTGAGATATTGGTGATTGCGTTAATTTTATTGGCATTATTCCAGGTTATCATTCATTTAGTTAATTTGTATTTTTGTTAGGTTGTGTCAATTTTAAATGTCATATGAATTAATGTCAATCTGTTTCGAAATAGATGAAAATATTCAGGAACCATGGTGTACCAGCAATCAAGATACAGGTTTTTTGGTTGACTTACGGAACATAGTATTATTTATAGTAGTATGCAACTGTTCAACAATGTCTTACAAAGACGTCTTGATTACCTTCTCACATGTATATTATTATTCTCTTTAGACGTTAAAGTTTCCTTATTTCCGCATTTGTAGAAACTTGGAAACTTCTTAAACTTCATATATTACGTCGTACATTATTTCATTTTCATTCAATAGACAACAATAGGCTACTTATGCGTGGTACTGAAAATCTGATATCTGTCACTAAATACCTAAAGTTGAACACGTATGTAAAAATATAAATTTTATTTAAAAAAAATTATATATGTTTTAATAAATTATTTATTATTTTGAACTGGAGAAAGGGATGCATATTTAAGAATGTAACCTGTAGATGGCGAGCGAGTGCGAGTTTTAATTTGATTTTGACATTAGTTCATTTTTTAGTCACTGTCTCTTTTCTTTATTATTTACAATTTGCGTGGTTTCTGTTACTTTTATCACGTATTTCGATTTGTTAAGAAGGATTTTAACTTAGCTTATACTCGTACAAGATTAAAATGAAAAACGAAAGTATTACCTCCAATCTATTATTCAAACGTCAAACAGATGATCTGTCATGTTTAAATTACCCGCACATGCCGTTGCTATTGGACGTACCAATGTTATTGTTTTACGGCCATTTATTGGTTCGACGTAATTCTACGTCATACATGGCGGTAATTTAAATAATAAAATTTCATTAATTTATTTCTGGCCAATTAATGAAAATTTTGCCAAAAGAAAAAATATGGATAGCAAGTTTTTATCGTCTCTTCAAAAATATTAAATAAAAAAATCTGATGTGGCCAGCACATAACCTCTCACCAGATATTTTACCTGGTTGTACGCATGAAACGAAAAATATTTTTAAATCCAAATACATATATTCAGGTCTCACTACAAAATAATTCTCACATATATTTGCATAATCTATGGGATCTTTTAATATAAATTATGTACAATACATACATTTACTTTATATTCAATATCCTGAAATTTTCTTCTTTCCTTTTCTTTTTTTTATATTCGTCATTTTTTCGCAAATTCCTCTTATATTCTTCTTTACGTATATTCTTTTGCGTTGTTGACTCTTTTTTTCATAATCTTCATAATAATGTACAAATATTTTTGACAGTGGCATACAAATATTTTTGACAGTGACATTTATGTGTCAATTACAAACATTTGAATTTCTTGCCTTAAAGTAGTTTGATCTGAGAATTTTTACATCAAATTATTTTATATGCATTTCTTTATCTCTAAATCTATAGAAGATATAATAAGGAATTTATATTTACCTATCCAATAAAGAATTTAACGTTCTTTAATATAAGTATTTACATAAATTTTCGATAAATAATATTTAGATGATTTTTTTCTTGTAACTACTATATCCAGTTGTCCAGCTGTTACCAAAACTTAATCAACTCTTCCCATTATTGTTAGATTGAGGAATCAGTAGTTAAAAATGTCTTAAGTCTTATACTATTTGAAAAATCGTGAATCCAACATCCACACATCCACACACACATACGGACATCGTAAAAATGTTATAATCAGATTTTAGGGACCTTAAAACGTGCTTATTCACTAAAATCTGGATATGCGATTTTTAGCATGAATACAATACCTCTCTTAGCGAGAGGTAAAAAATGGCACGCAAGGAGCCCATTGTAAATTATGGACTCGTATATGTATAAATGAATACTTTAGATTATTTCCATTAATGTTACTGATCTAATTTTGTAGTTTTTTCGGATACAACTAACATAATAAATTTGAAATTTATGTTGTACATATAGTGCTCGTGTTAAATAAATTTCACTTTGTGAATAATTTATTTTAATTAATAGTGAGTGAAGTAAATAAATTTAAAATAATATCTGTACTTAATTAAACTGTTTTGTATTCTATTAAAATCCAACATGTTTTTCAAAATTACACGATTTAAATATCCTCTCAAAATTGTTCCAATAATTGAAATGCTAATTACGGAATAGAGAAATAATTAAAAAAAATATACATAGTCCTATTAATATTTACTTTGTGTGGGTGTACTTTATTTGAATCTGTATCTGCAACTTTTCATTTTTCTGGTAACCCGCAATGGAATTTTAGTTGAAACTCAAAATAGTTTTTCTTAGAAAAATACTATTAAATGCTATTAATCGAGATTTATGTTTTAAATATTATTTAATTTTCTACTGGCTTAATTTAAATCCCGAAACCTACGCTTTAAACAAACACAACTCATTGGCTCTGCAGTCCATATCTCAAATGTATGTATGGGTGCTCCTTGTAAACAGCATCATAGATCAGAAAAATGTCAATAAATTTGACAGCTGTTATAGCAAATGCTATCGGTAATGAAGGAAATGATAAAATGGAATAAAACTTGTTCTTTTTGCAAAATCACAACTCACTTCAGCTCAACTCAGTTATGTACTGAGCTGAGATACAATTGTGTCAAAAAGAATACAGCTAATATTCAACTGTATTTCTTAACAGTATTGACATATCTGGCAATGAAAATGAACAAGTAAAAAATAAGTCATCGGGAGTGGAAAAAATCTTATATGCAACACGAGATGTAGGTAGGGGGACCGGTGTCAATTGTAACAGGTGTCAAATGTAACTAGGGTAGGTAACAGGGCCATCTTTTCGAAGTAGATTAAAACGCGCTTGCAGAGTGAAGCAGAAAGAGTCATGGCTCTTTGGTATTTAGTGTAAGTACATGCGCGCAAATACGGCGGCTGTTTCTGACGAATGTCTATAAATCGACAAAAAAGTAAATACAGGTAGTGATACACATTGTTTCTAAAACACTATAAGTGCTCTGCTCGGAAATATTTCAAGTTAAGGATCAATTTGTGAGTTATATCTGCTTTTATTTTTCATTAAAAAACATTTCGAATTATTACCTAATAAATACAAAAAAGCAAATAATATCTATATAAGTGAAGCTTTGTCAGTTGTAACTCATGCCACGGTGTCGATTGTAACGTGTTTAATAATTAAGTACAGTATTGATCATGATAAAAATTATAAGAAAAAACCACTGCTATCGAAAACATAAAAGAAGACAAAAAAACGAAAACACTTCCGAAAGTAACAGTCGCAGATTACTCTTCAGATGGCTCCGATGAGGAAACTTTCTTATATGTATTGGCCCATATTTTTTGAGCAGTGGCGAAAATGTAAAATCTGGACACCGGCCAACTTAAATTGTACGAAGAAAGACCTATTTTATGTTTACCTAAACTGCAATTTTGTTAGCGACTAAAGGCATTGGCAGTGGCGTAACTAAGAGTTCGGGGGCTCGCCCGCAAAAAGTTTTTGGGGCCCGTTTTTAATTGTAGCGTTTATCATGAAGAACTGCATACCATAAGAACTTGCGTAAATTGTGGCTAGGCTCACTTTCATCTGAGTTGACATGTTAAGAAACAAAATAACCAATATTGGAGGCCTGAAAATCCAAGATTATGCACTTTTACATCCCACCAAAGTCATTGTATGTTGTGGCATTTACTATGAAAATGAATTGGTGGCACAGTCCACTGGTGAAAGTTACAGGGAATTGATTCATACATTTTTGGTATCCTAAATGAATGAACTTGGATGCGATAAAATATAGTGTTAGTAAGGTGGATCAGTATCATACAGTCTAAATAATAGCAATTTTGCGAAAATCATTCTCTTATCGTTATTTAATCCCAAGTTTTGGTAATACACATTGGCCGCCACGTGTCTTGATTTAACAGCCCCAAACTTCTTTTTATGGGGTTATTTTAAAGGAAAGCTCTGGATCAGTTGCAGGAAAATATTTGCCATGAAATCGAAATTCTACCGGCCGAAATGTGATGGAAAATAAAGAGCTTGATTTTAAATAGCGGATAAGGGTCCCCTTAGCAATATTATTTTTGGAAATTGACATTTAAAAAAATAAATGACTAAATAAATTTGTATGTTGCTACAAAAAAATGTTTAAATTCAAAATGTCGCAGTAGTAACAAAATTATAAATCATGTAAATTGGGGCCTCTTTAGAGCCGGGGGCCCACCCGCAATGCGGGCCCGTTAGTTACGCCACTGGGCATTGGTCAAAATGGTCCATATCACCAACAGAATATATATTTTGTTTGCTTTTAGTTGAGTCATCTGAATTTTGTATTTTCTGGGGTAATAAATAAATGTTTATTTTTTCAATAATTTCTTCTTTTATCTGTTATTATATCTTATTACATCACTGTTAAAATTTGTTACAATTGACACTGGCCCTGTTACTATTGACACCAGTTAGGTGTCAATTGTAACATTTATAATGCCTGACTAAAAATCCTTATACTTTTATATTTGTCACATTTTCAAAAGTTTAAAATTCAAAATATTATTCACTAAGGTGGGTAGGTTCTCATATAGGTAATTTCAAAATTTCGAAATTTAACGTTAACTCCTGAAAAATAAAAATTTAAATTTTGTAACAATTGACACCGGCCTCCCCTATATTTGACCACTATCGAACTATCGCTTGGGCGCCCTCGATTAGTAAATGGTACCTACATCTTTTGTAGCATAAATAACTACTAAAAATGCGATGTTGCAAATTACAAAATTGACTTCATTAAATCCCGTAGGTTGGATATAATATATGCATTTAAATTTAAACACAAATAACGTTTTGTGGTTATAAATACCTTCATATATAAAACATCCGAATTCACATTCATTCCAATCCTGGTCTTGGTCCAAACGCACGTCTCGAGCAGTTTTGCATGCCGTAATTTCCGGTTGTGCAATGCCATGATTTATGATTTTTTTCAGCTCTGCATGAGCCGCTTCTAAAGTTCACCTCTCATCGAAAGAGGGTTGATTTATTTACTTGCAATCACGCTTAAGTGCAATTTATGAAGTTGGGGGTGGATTAATCGCTTAATTCACTCGCCACTTAAAAGGTTAGATACTGAGATTATGGAGTTTCAAGACGCGAGGATGAAAGAAAATGTTGAAGAAAGAAAAAAAGGAAAAAGAAGGGGTATTACCGTTAATGATATTTATTTTATGAAGAAGGAATTATTTTAAAATTTTAAACAATGGGGTTCTTTCGTTTTTATTTTGTTTTAAAATAGGACTGAAATTATGGAAAAAAATAATCCAAAAAATGCATTTTATTTTGCTCTCAACTCCTCAAATGTTTAAATTATTTTCAAATTCAAATTCGGATTCTACGGTGTTTAAAATATAAATTAACTCAATTCCAAATCTAAAAACCGTCTAGTCAAAGTTTTATTTAAATTCTAAATAACGTCCGATGCGAATGTTTTGCAATTCTTCCAAAACATAAAACTTTTATTTGGTTATGAACTCGGCTGAAATTTATAGGAAACAAATAAAATTAACTGAAAATAATTTATTTATACTTAAAATTTGTTGAAAATGTTAATTTTTACCTCCCGCTACCCTTAGTAAGCGTGCGAGCTTGCGCCCGTACGTGCGTGCGTGCGTGCCTGCGTGCGTGCGTGCGTGCGTGCGTGCGTGCGTGCGTGCGTGCGTGCGTGCGTGCGTGTGTGTGTGTGGATTCTCCACTATAACTCAAATACTATGAATCAGAAAAAAAATTAATCTTGTATTTCTACCTTATTCTAAGATAGGAAGAAGCCATTAGATTTTGGTGTAAATCAGATAACCGGAAATGTCACTTTACTTGAACTTCAAAATAGTTTTTTTTTTTCGAAAAATATCTTCAAATGTTATTTTTTCGAGATTTGTGTTATTATAAAAATTAAAGATTATTAAATTTTCTACAAATTTGCGTAAATACATTTTCTTTATATTTTATGAATAGATTTATAAAATTATTTATAATTTAAATCGCCCGGAACCTACGTTTTAAACAAGCACAGCTCTTCGGTTACGCAGTTAATATCTCAAATGTATATAACTGACAGATAAATGTCACTGTCAACAAACGAATTATTTCAAATTAGGGTAATTGTGGGATGTATGCCCTACCTAAGGAAAATTCGCTCTAAAAAGGTATAGGTAAGTTATTTTTAAATTACGTTGTTGCTACTGTATTTAGCAGAACCTTATTTTACAAAAAATATGATTTAAAAATCATTATTGTTCATAGTTACCCTATAAATTTAATGTAAAGTTGAATACCCATTGTAGTATAGATGCCCACCTATATGGGATTTATGCCTTACCGTAGAGTATAGTTGACCAATGTATAGGATAGTTGCCGAGGTAAATTTAATAATATAGGCACATGTATCAAAATAAACAAAATATATATTTATTATATTATGTGATTATAAACAATACATGAAATTAGATATGCGTGTCAAAAAACGATATATAATAGATTACACAGATTCGTTCAGTACGATTTGTACTGATTAATTATATATTTAATTTTCTTGTAACGACATCGCATTTGATTATTTTTCCACATTCATTACAATGTGGTGCATGAAGGAATGCTAAATACTTTGCTTGCGAAATTGATGCTCATATTTTTGGTTTTAATATTTTCTACTGCAGTTCTTAAATTTTCTTCACTCCACTGTCCCCGGTTTGGTGCATCTTCTTTTCGCTTGTACTTTCGTGGCATTGCAATCTAAATAAGTAAATAAAAATTCGAATTACTATATATTGTCATATTTTACTCATTTTAAATAAAAAGAAATATATTAAATAGACTATTACGCTTAAAAAAGATGTAATATATTGGGGCATTTATACCACAAAATTAGTGGGGCGTCTATCCTTTTTTCGGGGTATAGACGCCCCATTGAATTTCTGAAGCGTATGTGACTAAATCATATTCAAAGAAGTCTTAATAAATATGTTAGAATATACTTTGATAAACTAATCATAAAAATTTATTATTCATGCAATAGTACAAATGTAAAAGCTTAGTTTCAAACCTACCGTACTGACGAAATCACGTTCTTATAAAAATTCTGCAATTTTTTTTTATTTCTTGCAGCACAGCTGTTCTCCAGATTATATACATATGATACTTGAATAAGGTTGCACACTCATTAATGCATCTACAACTACGTTTGGAGCGCACTCTATTATATTTATCAGAAATTATACGCAGTGAGGCTACTATCCCATGTAGGCAACTAACCCACATTTACCCTAATAATAGTTTGTCGAACTTAAATTTGGTAACTATAGGTAGAAACCTGAATTTAAATTGGCTTATAAGTTTATGAGTGAAATAGTTACTTATATATATATATATATATATATATATATATATATATATATATATATATATATATATATATATATATATATATATATAAGATTATTTATTAAGCTTTGTTTTCAACAAAGGCGTTAAAGTACGGGCTCTCATGTTTTGCAACAGTTCAATTTTGAACGGGCCAATCGCGTTAGCTTTAACTGTACATACATGTATTTGCATATATAATTATGTACGCCTGTGAAATTTATGTCTGCTTTCGAAGTTTCTAAATTTTTCTTTGTACCCTTAATAATCGGAAGGTTGCCGACCCCTAATCCAATCTGTAATGTTTGCACAATTTAACAGCGTCGTAAATTTTTTATTTACAAATAACTGTTTTCCTTTCAAATTAACTCATCCGAAAAGTTCTACTTTACGAATATTTTTCAATACTTTAGCAAGTTTTTCTTGGGGTGGATAATTCTAAAGATATTCCTTGCATTATTTTTCATACTTCCGAAATAGATTTTCGTCTTATTGATACCTTAACACAAGCAGATTATCAAAGACACAAACATTTTTTTTACTGAAAGGTGAATTATAAGTGAACACTAGTTAATGAAAAACTTCATAACGGTTTTAAGAGATGGAAAAAAAGTAATAGCCTGCATTTATCATCAAAAGTGCAACAGTTCTTTGTAAGTCAGGATCTTAAGTACCAATAGTAGTTTTTCAAATGGGTTTCGATTTATTCTAGTGCAATTAAGTATTCTTATTCGTCTTTGATTATTGTTTTATTCTAGGCGACAAATAGAATGCTACCAACACTTTAAAAAAGAAAATGAAGTAGTGTAATATTTAACTTATGTTAGAATAGTTTATTCTATAGGTAACTAGTATAGAATAAATAATTTCTGTGTGATGGAAAACTGTAGGCAAAAGGAGTATAAAGGAGGATAGATTTATAGTGGACGAATATCGAAAGAAGCAGTGTACCTATTTCTAGCTGACATTTAAAGTAACAACTCTTTTATGAAATAAAATTACCTACTTTATAGATTTTTTATTAATTACATTATTAAAAAATGAAATTTAATTTTTAGAATAATTTAATATGAATTTATATTTCCCGCCAACTCTCAGCTGTCAAATTTAGTTCTCTGACCTCACTAAAACTTATTATCACGGTTTATAAGAGAGATAGTCAATCTTCTACTATATATTTTCCTTAATCTAAGAATTGAGGTGACAAAAGCAAATAAACAACCAGGAAACAAAGCACCAAGCAAAGCCACCTTACAAAATAATATTCTGTATTAGTATGACGGAATATTTGAATTCCATAGCAGTGTTAGAGAAAAAATAAATGTATGTATCAAAACAAAAAAATGTCAGCTGTAAAACTTTTACTAAAACTAATTAAATGACATATTTTGTCAATTTTTTTTTTAAACTGCACAACTATCCCGTTTTTGTCTCTATTTGCTGAAGTGTTTGAATGACCGAAATATAGATGTAATTTTAACGCTGCAATGCATCCACGTGTCGTATGTTCATACACATTTATTAACAATAGTTCGTATAACTTTTGTGCACCAGAGTAACGATATTTAATGTTATATTTATTAAAAATATAATTATGTATTAAAAATAAATAAATCTGATTTATTGGAAAATATATTTACTCCCACCAAATTATTATTATACAGCACCATTTCAAATCGAAACTTATGAGCGACATCTAATACATACATTCATAACATACCTACATACAATCTTGTAGTAATATAAACACAGCCGAACTTATTTTTAATTAGCGTAGAAAGACAGTGCACTTTTGCTTTGTTGTAAATTTTAAAAACGCTAGACAGTTGTTTTGTTTATTTTTTCACCCTATAATTTTTTTCGGTTCCGATAACTCCAATACCAGTATGTCTAGGGCTATCGAAGTTTAAAAAAAAGTTATTAGTTCTTAAAATAATCGAGTTTTCAATGTCAATAAACCTGAGCTGAATTTAAACTATGTATTTTAAATTCAGATTCAATTCAAATCTGTTAAAAATATAAATAAAAATTAAATTATTAATATCACCATATTTTTGTACTTTGTAATCATTTACAGCTCCGAACCGAAATTCAAACCCGAACCCAAAATCGATGAACCGTTTTTTCATTTTCTTGAACTGAATCTGAATTTTATAAGTATTGAAAAAGATCCATTTATGTAAATTCAATTACAGTATGACCTCTTTAATCCGAACAGCAAAGTGATTCCTGCTACCTAAATGACGGAATCGCTTGGTTTCATGGTCTCTGTTACCTAAATGAGGGAATCCCTTGATTTCATATTCTCTAAGAACTGCTCCAAAAGTCCTGGACTAAACTTCTTACACCACTTCTTGATGAAGGTTGGACTGAAGACGATAATCTTCCACTATTAGTTGGAGGGTATAGAAAGACATATAAACGAGGTTACTGCGCTAATAAACCAAATATTTGAAGATGTCACACGACAAGAAGCTCTTGAATGGGCTATCGGACATGAAGAATCCACAAATAATATGGATATTTTGGAACATTCAGAATGAATCAAGCTCTGACGAAGAAGTAGAAGTGATACCAGGACATGTAAAGCACAAAGAGGCAGTCAGAAGTTTTGAAACGTGTTTGAAGTGGGCTGAAGAAAATGATGAAACGGAACACCACATTCTAATTCTATCGGAAATGAAAAAAAAAACGAGCCAAAAACACAAAAGAAGCGAACATTAAACAGTGCAAACTGACGGAATTTTTCACAGTTTCTTAGATTTAGTATTGACTTTAATATAAATTTAGGTAATATGCCTATATGTACTTTGTTTTGTTATTCATATGTAATAAGTACAGTTGTTTTTAATTTTATATCTGAAAATAAAGCATTTTTATTGTGAGAATGTGGAAATTCTTAGAGACATAAGAAAATTGATATTTTCTGTAATTTGTTCGATAATCCGAACATTTGATAATCCGGATCAACCTGTGCAATTATTAGTTCGGATTAAAGAGGTCCAACTAACTGTACAAAATTCACCGTTTGAAAACAAAATCATTTTTATAACTACGTTACAGAATATTAAAATAATTATTATCCCATGATCATGAATAAATATCTCTTCACTTGAACCTTTATTTGTTTTACTTGAAAAATTTATAGCATTTTACGTTATTAAACATACAAAGTGTCTCACAACTCGAGCCCCAGACGAAACTGACACTTACCGACGACAATAGGTTGCCAACAAATAGAAGAAAATAATTTAGGGCTGCTTGCATAACGCAGTTATAAGACTTTTTAATCCACCAATCCCGGAAGGATATCTTGAGGTGTGATGATATTATTACAAAATAAAACTGGTTGCTAGGTTTTAAAAATACTACTAGTGAGTTACAAAATTTGTTTGACTTACTGTAATTTTGACACTTTAGAGTTGACTTTTCACTGTCAACAAATTTAGATTTCTATCCGGAAAACGTTCCGAATAGACTCGTGCTGCCTCTCTGGCGTTACGTCCACATTCTCCGAAAATTATAATCATTTCTAAGTAATCAGCGGCTGAATACATGGTAAGAATTTACCTTTCTTTATTCACCTTGTCAAATTTAATTTGACACTGACATTTTTCGAAAACTACAGTCGCCCACACATTTAAAAGAAGATTTGATTTGTATAAAATCCTAGTAACGTAAAATTACGGCGAACGCACGTTAAAGGTGTAGGTCTGTGATTGGTCAATTTTAAGACGTCTTTTCTCGAATATCTTTTAAGCTAGATTTTTTTTTCTTCGAAATTACACACCCGGGTGCAGTCTCGTGTTTCCTCGTTCGCTCTGGGGCGCGAGTTGTGAGACAGCCTGTATAAAAGAATGTTTTATTCTCTTTACGATTTGATTACAACTTTTCCTTCATAAATGTT
>OY720455.1:58998764-59048764 GCA_963082715.1 Harpalus rubripes
AAATTTTGGTATATATCATAAAATATTTTTCACGAAAATCTGTTTAGTGCTTCAAGTAAAGTATCACTGCCGGTTGTGTAATTTTACCCAAAATCTAATTAACTCTTTATATAAATGTAGAAAGTTTAAATACGGAAAAAAGAAATTTTCGGAAGTTGGTTGTAAAAGTTATCGTGGAGGAAAAAATCGTCACACAGACGTCATCATAAAAATAGTAAAAACGTATTGTGGAGACCCTAATTCGTGCTTATTTATTGAAAACTCACCATCGAATTTTTGGACCGATAACATTACCTCCCTTACCTACGGTATGACGGGAGGTAAAAAGGTAAACTATTCATATGGATTTCAGTAATTAAAACTCAAAATTATTGTCACAAGTTTTAAAGTAACAATACAATTTTTAAATGAGTTCAGTATAATTATTTGATTAGGGATGTCACGAATTAACTGCCTTAAGGGAACCGCTTTGAACATATTTAGATTAAATTTTTAAAAATTATGAATCAATAATTCTACCGTGAACCCTTTTAAAAACCATTAGCTTAAAAATAAAAACGTGTCCTTCCTAAAACAACAATTTACTGTCCCCTCTTATCCATTCGTCGTTTGTCATATTGATTAACCATATTAAAAAGTAAGTATTGTTCCCTCTTGGATGACTTTAACTCAATACTGGTCTGGGATTGTGATTTTAGAGGCTGCGAAATTACATTATCCTCGCCGAAGTACATGCAAAACGTCAAGGGTGACACAGACCCCGTCCCGTGCCCAGCGTCTGTGTTGATTGTGAATTGTTTCCGTCGATGTTTAAAGATGAAAGTTGTTACCTAGCAACCGAATATTTTGTTTCCTGTTATTTCTGAAAAGTCTCACAAAAGGCGTTGCTTTGGTAAGATTTCTTTGTAACTATTTTGTCAAGAAAATAATGAATAAATGAAAGGAGTTTCAGAAGGTTAATGCCTTAGTAATTACAATGAAATATATCACAAATTAATAGAAACTGTATCAATAGCTCTTTGTTTTATATTTATTTATTTCGGAATTCGCGTTTGACGTTTTGAAGTTTTGAACAGTTTTGAAGATTTATGTTAACATTTACAGATTTTTGGAGAGCTCTAGAGCAGTAAATTTATCTGAATAATAATATATTACTTAGAAAATTAATTATATAACATTTTGTAGAGAAAAATATCAAGTGGCAATGAAGATATAGATATGAAATGATTGAAATGTACACCACCAGATATAAGGGAACTAGCTAATGATACAGTGGGCCAGTTATTACGAAAAAAAAGCAAAAGAAAGATATAAATGCTGTTATTATAAGCAATGGACCTTTTCAATTTAACGGCTATCTCTTTCTATCGCTGCAAATAGTAAGAAAATGCCGCGAACAACTGCCAGTTGGGCTGTCAAACGAAACGTCAAAAATATTGCAGTCATTAAAATACCTGTATTCTCGGTGAAAATTTGCATCGTAAGACATTTTAACTTCAATAAAAGCTTTTGTAACTTATTTCGATAAGATTTTTTAAAGTTATCTGAGATATTCTTACATTTTACGTCAAATTTTTTTTGAAACAAACGCCATAGATCTGTTGTTCTTACTATGCGCAGATCCCCTTTGCGCATATCTTCTATCTCTTTAAATTGAAAAGGTCCATTTACGTACTAGTGTCAAAAATATGGTATATGATAATGGGCTACTTGCGTGCTATTTTTTTATTTAATATTTTTGAAGAGACGATAAAAACTTAGTACTCATATTTTTTCTTTTGGCAAAATTTTCATTAATTGGCCAGAAAAAATTAATGAAATTTTAATATTTAAATTACCGCCATATATGACGTAGAATTACGCCGAACCAATAAATGGCCGTAAAGCCATAGCATCGGTACGCCCCATAGCAACGGCATGTGCGGGTAATTTAAACATGACAGATCACCTGTTTGACATTTGAATAATAGTTTGGAGGTTAATATTTTAGTTTGTCATTTTAATCTTGTACAAGTATAAGCTAAGTTAAAATCCTTCAAAATCCTGCTTAACAAATCGAAATACGTAATCAATGTAACAGTAACCACGCAAATTGCAAATAAGAAAGAAGAGAGACAGTGACAGAAAAATAAACTAATGTCAAAATCATATTAAAAATCGCACTCGCTCGCCATCTACAGATTACATTATTAAATATGCTTCCCTTTCTCCAGTTCAAAATAATGACGCCAAAGAAAATTTTCTTTCTCAATTTATTAAAAAAACATATATTTTTTTAAATAAAATTTATATTTTTACAGACGTTTACAACATTACTTACAAAGTGATAGGTATCAGATTTTAAGTATTACGCAAGTAGCCTATTGTTATAATAAAAAATAATTGTTTGAAATTGCATAATCCACACTCACAAGCCGTAGTCCTCGCCTTCGGCTCGGACCACAAACTTTTTGCGCGTGTGAAATATTCCATTACTTGTAAAATATACTATTTTAACTCAGAATATATAAAACAAAGACGGAAAAACCCCATGTCATGCTTTCTCTCTTCACACAATATGGAGCTGACTTCGCATTCCAGTAGTACCTATATATTGAGTTCAGTGTGCGAAAATCACACCAAAAATAGCGAAAGCCATGGAATTGAAATTAAAAATTAACGATCAAGCTAGGTAAATTTATTTTTATAGTTGTGTGTAAAATTCTAAAATCATGACCCCATTTCATGTCCAAAGTTTTTTTTTTTACTATAACAAAATTTCGTGTCATTACATTAATTTTATTAATTATTAACACAATATAGATGGTGCTATAAAGATGCCATTGTACAAGACATGTTTCAAAAATAGGTCGTATACTCGACAGGTTAAAATTATATCTGAATAGTACATTAAAACACAAGTATCATAAGGCAATCTGTTAACGTACGAGTCCAAGTTTGGAAAACGAGCCGCCAGGCGAGTTTTACAAAGGACGAGTGCGTCAACAGGCCTTATGATACATGTTTTTTATACTATTTTTTCTATTGAGGTAATTTTACAATTAGATTTAAAAAAAAAGAATTTGTCAAAAATATGAGTTGGTGTTTTTTTATCAGTTATGTTGGTAGCGTTTCCCGCTAAAAATTGAAATTTCACATTTTGACAGTTTGTGTATCTTGTGATTTTGTCTGATTGTTTACATTAAAACATTGTATCAAGCATTATACAATTATGAAAGAGGAAAACCAATACATACAATGAACTCCAAGGTTATTAATGAACCATCCTGATTTGACATATCGGTGTTTCGTGTTGGTTATTATCATAAATAAAACTTAAATATGGGATTGAAGGACGTTACGTGGACCATCATTGAAAAAACATATAAATAAAACTCATTAAATAATGAAATACTTTAATGAACAATTTATTGCTCTAGACTTTTACTTTCCACCATTTTTACAACACTCACTGCTCAGTTGCACAGATAACGGCAACAGCTTTTCTTACAATTTTTAATACAAAACATATATGGCATATATTCGATAGTTCGCCAAGACGTGGAACTGCAAATCATGGATTAAAACGTCAACTTTTCATATTTGTTTGCTAGTAGCCGCCACAAATTGAGTAGACAGTGTTAAAATTTTCAAGTAACGTGCACCATACATTTCATAACCTGCCTGGAATAGCAATACATTAAATTCAAAATTGCATTACCATAAATTTAAATTGTAATAAATAAAACTTACCGTTTTAATTATTTTGACAAAGTAAACCTGAGCGCATTGTTTCTTGTTTCATAATTTTTTAGTTGAAATTTTAATTTCACAGATTCTTATTATTTCTTAACTAACACAGCTATAGCTATAAATTTCTTTTCTTTCTAGTCCTATCACCTAGTGAAAGGATAAAAATCCACAATTAGAAGTAATATTTCAACACAAACAATTTACCATTTTGAGGTTATCTGTCAGTTTTGAAAGCATGACTACCAACTCTAGAACATAAAAGGCGCCAAAAACAGTTCGTTTATAGATTTTCTAAACGTCGTGTTTTTAGTGATAAACAGTGCTTTTATAGAAACATAAGAACACCGAAATAGAAAAAATATAATATGAACGTGTATTTGTTTTGTTTCCAAAGATGTTTTGAAAAGATAATGTTAAATTTATTTAATTTTCTTAGAAATTTCAAATCAAGTTATCGTTGCCTTTGTATAAGAAACATTAGATTACAAGTTTAAATATCAAATATATTATGTTTCCTTTATACAAGAATTAATTCGCCTTTAGCTCATTCCCTTTTGAATAAAAATATTATGTATATTGTATCTCGTACTGATAATTTGGTATGTTTTAAGCATTTTATGTGAAACAGTAAAGATTGAAATAATTTTGTATGAAATACAGAATGATTTCAAAGGTGTAAAACGAACATAAACATCTATATTATCCAATAGCGTTTTCCATTATACAGGGTGTTTCGCGACTCGACCGACAAACCTATACCATATATTCCGGTGGTCATTACGATCAAAAAATGTTATATGACCTTTAGGTAAATTCCTGACTGACAAGTAGCCATTGAATGGTTGTTATGCTGTAATAATTATTGCCTGTCATTGGGAATTATTTGAAATTGAAAGAAAAATACATTAAATTGGGTGAAAATGAGGACCTTCCTGTAAAACGTATTCACTTAGAAGCACCGTTGAATTTAATTCCGAAGCAAGTAAAGTAACTAAACTATTATTCACGAAAGATGACTATTCAAGGTCATTTGTGAACCGTCTGATATAATATTATTTGCAGACAACTTCATTGCATTTCGTATGCATAGGCGTACAATATGAATTATTTATGGACACATTTTAACTGAAAAACTAAAAGTAATTCATTTGAAAATTATGTTTCTTTCTAAATAATGCCTTTCTGAAAGATTTATGTTCTTCACTTATGTTTTTGCAAAATACAAAAACATAGAATTAAGTTATAAACCAAGGAATAATAATTTGATTTTAACGTCAACGCCACTGGGTAAATATTAGCACAGAGGGCAGTGTAGTAGATAATTAGGTATCTGTAATTTTACGACATATGTCATTATTATTTATAGTGTGTTAGAAAGTAATGCCACTATTTACGTATATCTGTCACACCACATAAATTAAATAGACGTTGATCAAATAATCTTTCTCTTTTTAATACAAAATGTTGCTAAGCTACTGTTATAAAGTGATGTGTATTCTTTCTTCGAACAAATGGCCTTGAATAGTCTTCTTTCGTGAATAATAGTATAACTCGTTTCTCGTTCTCATTTCATCAGCCGTACATGATAGCTGTCATTGTGAAAAGATAAGTAACCTACTTTAGCATAAATGTTAATATTAATTTAAATAAATAAGTTTCATAATGTTAAATTATTTCAATAATACAATAATTTTTAAAATTGCTTTTTATTTATATTAAAATAAAAACACAAAAATCAACAAAAATTCCTCCGTGACTTCTAAAATATTCTCTCACGGAGTTGTACATTAGTTATTTCAAATAACCATAGTAACACGTATATTATAAGTCTGTGTCGGATAAAACAAATTTATTGAAAATAGAATTGAAATATTTACGTTATTAGTCTACCATATACACATATTTTTAAAATTGCATTGTTGCTGCAAGAAAAACGTAGTCAATAAACAAAATTCCACCAAACACACCCAAGAAAAAATCATCATACTCAAAGTGTAGAACTAATCAAATAAACATTTGTTTACTCTTCAAAAACAAAACCAAATGATAAAGTTTTACAATAACAAACGCAGACTAGTATGTCCTCGCCGAGTGGCAATTGTTTACCCACGGGAATAGCTATTGCCCACCATGTTGTTAACTTTTGTTTCTGGACAAAATACAAACGACAATCGTTGCAGCGTTCAAACAAATGCCGGCGCGCAAATACATAAAAGTTCAGGATTGAATTCTGTTTACGGAAAGTCATTCTGAAGAATTGAAATTTGAGCTAGGGACGAATTTATACTTTACTGAAATTACTCGTTTCAGTAAATTATTACATAAGGTATTTTCAAAACTGCATAGGATCTATTACTTGCACTATAAATTTAACTTTCCAATATACTCTTAAAGTAAAATAGTTCATTCCAGAGATTTTCGTTTTAGAATGCAAGAATAAAAATACTAGCTAAGTAAATCTAGAGAATAAATTATTCCACCGATTTTCGAGGAAGTAAATTTTATTCTGCAGAATAAATTTGACACATCAACATTAATTAAATTAAATTCATTATAAATGTCATCTCTTGCATTATTTTTACATTTATTTATGTCCAATATATTTTCTTTGTCTATTTCTGTGTAATTTTTTCCCCGTTCCCTCTTTTTCCCATGTTAATCACACCTGGCACTTTATGTCAGTTTATTTTCTATTTTGACTTTTGGATTTATTTCGTGTCAGGAACATACATAATACAGTAGTATTAAAACATTCTGCGGCACATTGCTTGGAATAGATCCTCTTCAGTTGGAGATTAACATTATCGTCAGTAATGGTTTTAAGGGATACCGTCTAGTAATGTTTTATCTTGGTTTTATCAATGTCTGTTATGCTCCAGTAGTGGAAAGATTAGCCGGTATAAGATACCGTAGTACACTCAGGCTACGGTTTCTTATACCGGCTAATCTTTCCACTACTGGAGCATAAGAGAGATTGATAAAACAAATTGATTTTAATAAATACAGTGACACTTTTAAAGTATGTAGTTACCTGATGTAACAAGGGCAAAGAAGTAGATATTACAACCAAGTCTGAGTTAATTTGTCTTTCGTAAATAATGATAGCGTTAACTACAACGGATCCTCATTACTACTTGGGTTATAATAGTCATCAACAATTATTGTTAAAGAAATTAAGAACTCTTTAACTCAATTAATAGTAATTATTCACTACCTAATTGAAGACAGAATTATTATTTATTCTTTAATGGTTGTAATAGGAATGGTTGAAATGTGCATGCAGACACCAGTTGATCCAATGTATTACTTTATCTGTCAGCGAAGGGCGAGAGTGAATGATGAGTGAATTATATTTCAATTGAGCCGTATTTTGTTTTATTGCGTGTTGCTGTACCGTGAAACCGTCCTGTTTTGATATATGACTTCACTTGTTTCAAAATCAAATTTTCTTTTTGTTTTATATTCGAATAATTCTTGCTTGAATAACTTCAATAAGCTTTTCAAAGCATTAAATCAACTCTTTTTAGAAGACATTTTTTATCTTATAGCGTAATGATTAAGCAGATTGTATACCCAGAAATGGGTAATACACCGTGATCGTATACTCGTATTTATTTTTATTTATTAAAGTGATAAAAATGCGATTTGAACACAGTTTGGAGAAATTATGAAATGTTTTTAAACTTAGCGATAAATGGCAAAAATAGTTATTAAGTATTAACACAAGAATTAACAAAATTACCAGCACACAGCGAAGCACAATAGCACAAATTATTATTGACGCCAAAATCACCTTAATTACATGAATGACAGAATAACATGAATATTGAAATAATTCAAATGTTTGAAAATGACACTCGCTACCGCGGTTACAAACAGTTTCTATTTCATTTTTTGCCGTTGGTTAGACGGAGATAGGTTATACCCCCCTGAAACACCGACGACAATGAGATAGCGAATAAAAGTCTCATAAATGCCATGTGTGTACAACAAAGATGCTAGATAAAAGTTTTGTAATTTTGCATCAGAAATTGATGACATGAGGATTAACTGGGAGATATAGAGTGTGTGTGAGTTGGTGTGTGTATATGTATGTGTGTGTGTGTGTGTGCGGCGTGCGTGCGTGCGTGCGTGTGTATGCGCGCGTGTGTGTGTGTGTGTGTGTGTGTGTATGTGTGTGTGTGTGTGTGTGTGTGTGCGTACGCGCGTGTGGTTCCTGTTTACGCTCTAACTCAACATATCATTCAGAAAATTTTGAAACCTTGTATTTATACCTTATTCTAATACAGAAAAAAGACATTAGATTTTGGAGTAAATCAGATATCCGGAAATTGTACTTTAAGCTCAAAATAGTTTTTCTCCGAAAAATACCTTTAAATGTTATTTTTTCGAGATTTACGTTATTATAAAAATTCAAGATTATTAAATTTTCTATTGGTTTGCATTAATACTTTTTGTATATATTTTATGGATAAATTTGGAAAATTATATATATAATTTAAATCACAGAGCCTGCGTTTTAAACAAACACAACTACTAGATTAGATAGTTCATATCTCAAATGTATGTAACTGACAGGTAAATGTCACTGTCAAAGAACTACTCATTTTAAATTTGAAAAAGAAAATAGTAAATAGAACCACAGTTATATGGAATGGATTTTAATACAGTTTCTAGTATAACTTAATATGTAAGTATGTATATTTAAATTAATGAAAATTAGATAGCGGGAGGTGTTGTGTTGGCCACAGCAGATTTTTAAAGTAAGTTTTGATCGTTGTTTTTATTTACTTACCATTTCCTCTTCCTGGTCGCTAAGTGATTCACACCACTTACCGATCAGTAATATGTAAATAAAGCTTACAGCCTTGGGAACCCTATCTGTATACATTAATAAAACCCATCATGCAAAAAAATATTACTAATTTCACGATTTCAAAAAAAAATCTGTGTAATATAAACTGTTGAGAATTTAATTAAATCAGTTATTAAACATAATAATGCATTTATTAAATAATGTAAACTACATTACATTTTTATATTCCGTTTCTAAACTAAGATAAATGAACACATAAACATTTAAAGAATTTTTAATTGAAAAAGCTCATTCCAAAGATTTTATATCAAACAATTTCTTATTAATTATACATTTCTGTTATATTAATAAGATGAAAATAGTTATTGTAGCTTGATACAAATTTTCTATGTCCCAGATTTTACCAGTTTTAAATTTAGACGCAGATTTTTCTATTTTGCGCTCGAAAAATTGCTTATCAAGTATGTAATCAGTTCGCCTATTTGATAGTAATGCAAAAAGGATATTAGCACCAGCAAACTGAAGATGACTTTATAAATGATGCAGTTTTCATTTCACAAACTGGACATGTATACTGATTCATTTTTAATAACTGTTTCCAATAATTCTAAATTGGTAACATATTTGTCAATATTTATGTAATTAATAATAATAATAATAATAATAACAATAGCACAAAATTAAATGACAAGGAGTTACTTTGTTACAATAAACAACTACCTCAACTGTTTTCACAGCCTACCTGCTATCATGGGTAACCAAGTTAATTATTAAAAATTTTCTCTTAATTTTTTAATTTTCTTTTTTAATAAAAAGTACTTCAAGCATGTCGTTGAATTTGTAATTTTACGTAGATTCCAAATATATAAAAATATACAGGTGTCCTATGTGAAATATGAAAGTTAATGACACTTCCGGTTAAACTAGAAACGCTACCATCATGCCACATACCATGATTTGTGACCCCTAAGCCAAGTTTACAAATATATAAAGAAAAAATCTGATTTGCCAAGCACCTTACCTTCCGTCAGTACTATAAATGCCATATAGAAAGTTCCTTGCAAAAGATTTTATTTCTTGTACATTACCTTTAGGCAATGTGTATTTTATACAAATTCCATACAGAAAGTTTCTAGCAAAAAATCCTATATTTCCATTAAAATTATAACACAAACATAATGTCAATTGCTCTTGACACTGACAATAAGAATTTTCCAGAGTTATAGGGCGCGAGTAGACACGTGACTCAAGGGACCTTGACGTGCTTAGAACCAGCTGATTTGTGTGCGCATGATATTTTGGCAAGAATTTTGAATTATTTTGATTTTGAATTGCTAAAATGTTAATATTTTACAATTTTTAGGCAGTAAAACACATGTAATTAAAAATAATATTTTAGTAGTTAAATATCAAAATAAGTCAAAACATTGGTCTTGTCAAATTAACAATGTTCTTGTCAAAATGACATGCGCACACAAATCAGCTGATTCTATGCACGTCAAGGTCCCTCGAATCACGTGTCTGCTCGCGCCCTATAGCATAGCTGGTTAATATGAGATATAAGTAGCTGTTTCTAGCATAGGTTGCTAATTTATAAAATTTCATTTCATTATAATTTTTTAACTCTATATCCATTTAATATGAAGTCTATAATGTAGTCAAATCGTATAGAGAATAAAATATTCTTTAATATTTATTATAACATTAAATGTGAAAATATGATATTTAACATCGTTCTTTCAAGAAAAACTGTACTTCCGGTTGACCAATTATAACCAAAATCTAATCAGCTATTCATATAGATGTAAAGAAGAAGATTACGAAAAATTATAATTTTTGGAATTGTAGTATTAGATAGACATACACACGCACGCATGCACGCATGCACGAATGCGCACACCCATCCACCCACCCACCCACACACACACACACACACACACACACACACACACACACACACACACACACACACACACACACACACAGACAGACACACACACACACTTACACACACTTACACACACATACACACACATACAGACATCATCGTAAAAATAGTAAAATCATATTTTAGGCACCCTAAAACGTGCTTATTCATTAAAAACTCACCTCCGAATTTTTTGACCAAAGACAATACCTTCCTTACCTAGGTGACGGGAAATTAAAAAATAGAATTATAAATAAAAAAAGTTGCTTTGAGTGGCCTGTTTTTCTGTCATCAGGTATAGTAGTTGTTTAAATTGAGACATTACTTTCAAAATGTTGAATGCTAGATTTAATCTTAGAAAATTTGTAACTTTAATTCAATTAGAACTTACCCTGAAAAAGCAGACGCACGTATATTACATTAAAATTTAGTATGTAGCATCATCAACACTATAAAATTATTTAACTTTATGTATAAAAGTTGTATTGACTGAATAAGCAAGTTAGTAACATACAGTCAACTTCAATAACTTTGTAGACTGCTAGATGCTTGTTAAATTGAGCAAAATATCTTTTATTGGATTTAACTTCAGAAGATACAATAATTTATTCATTATAAACAATGACACCAAGTAAAAATTATATTATTGTCCGTAACATATATAGTAGGTACTGACCAAAAATATCTAAAAATTACTGTAAAAAAAATTTAAGGGCATATAGTATTGACCAAAATAAGTAAAAAAGCTTAATCAACATAGAACTGATCTTCCATTGTTTCCGAGAAAAGCGAAAAATCGAAAAAAACTGACGAAGATAGTGATCGAACATAATTTTGTCTATGTCAGTAAATAGACTATAAAAAACAATAAATTTTATATGAAACGTTTTTCTAAATTAAATATTGGTCGCCACAACAATTATTTGATTTTTTTTTATACAAAATCACATCTAAGATTATTGGCTAAAACTATTATGATTACCCCTTAAACTTAAAATTAATTTTACAAAAATTAAATACGTATTTCGAGAACTAAGTTCTCATCATCAGTAGTATAATAAGTGAAAGTTAAACAGAGTAGTCAAGATTACTCAACGTGTCAACCATGCCAGAGGTCCTAACAACTCTGAAAAACAAGGGAAAGAACTGGGATTAAATAGGGATGGGAGTCACAGGTGAATGATTACCTATAGTTCTCGAAATATGTATTTAGTTTTTGTAAAATTAATTTTAAGGTTAAGGGGTAATCATAATCATAATAGTTTTAGTTAAATTTAGGGTACCTTTATAACCAGGGTATGGCCATGGGCCAAGATCGCCGCCATTGTCGGTAATTGATTTTCCTTTTTATTTGTAATAAATGTGATATTATATTACAAAATAATATTAAATAATCACACTGTGAATTTAAAAAGGTAACAAAAACGAATTTATTTAAGATATATACAATTATTATTAAGACATACATTTATAGGTTATGTAGAATATATGATATGTGTTATTATCACATCTAATTTAATATCACTAGTTCTTAATTACATAATAATTATATATTCTAAACTTACCTTTTAAAAATTTAAATGATTGTGCTTAATATTGGTAATTTTTAGTTGTTTTCAGGGACAGTAATCGTGGTGGGTATCTTAACAAACTACACAAGTAAATAAGATAAAATATATTACTTACACTTTAAATACATATTAAAATGATAATTAAATGTGTTTTTCATTAAAATAAAACAAATAGCCACGAAAATACATAATACTTTGCGCAAGAACAACACATATAACAGATGTCCCGGTAATGGCGGACGAAACGTGAGCCACGCCATGGCCATACCCTGGTTATAAAGGTATCCTAGTTAAATTTAACCTTAGATTCCAGCTATTATTAATTTTTAAGATTATTGGGTTGAAAAAGATCCATACCGCTTCAAGATAATACACGGCCTCACAATAGTGTTACAGCAATGGCCGGTTTGTTTCCATCTGATTATTATTTATCGTCTAAGCTAAAAAATTCCCCGGGAGGAATATATTTTCAATTGATGAGGAAGTCAAATACGCCGTAAACGCTTATATTGCAGACTTGAGGAAAGCACCTTTCATGATGGGATTAGAGTATTGTCATTTTAAAAACACATAACAACTTTCTTATTATTAGGATAACTACTTTTCATTCCGCCCTCGTAACAGCTATTTACATCAGGTCGATAACGAAGCATTTATAGCCATACTAGAATATTACGGGTCGAGCCCATAGGCCGAAATACGTGAACTATATTCTCTCAATCCATTATCAATATTGCCCTTTATCATTTATCTGAATAATAACCATTATAGCATTAAATCATTACATAAATTCAACAATAAAACATTCGCTAATTCCTGCAACCAACGTCCAACTTCAGTAGCTCCTGCGGCCTGCCCCGCGGCCCACTCGATCTCGTTATTTAAATTCCTGCAATCTGTTGTATGAGACACTGATGTGACCGGATCTCGGCAACGGAACCGGAAGCTAAAGCCCCATCGGTTATCCGCTTTTCCCGCCATTCAGCTCTGTGTGTTGTATATGAAATCAATCAAAACAATTTGCAGCCGATTCACAAGCCGGCTGGCCAGAAAAGCAGTGACGGAGAATGAGATTTTTTTGCAAATAAAATAGTGTGTTAAATATTTAATTAATAAACGCAGCGGAAGTGCATTTTTACGTGCCCGTTAAACAGGCTGTTTTACAACTATTTACACCAAACATTAATGAAAAATATAATTTGTTAAATTGATTCTATTGCATTTTTTACCTCCCGCTACCCTTGGTAAGGGAGGTATAGGGATCGTACTAAGATCGCATATCGAGATTTTGGTAAATGAGCACGTTTTAAGGTCCCTAGAATCCAATTTTAACATTTTGACGATGATGTCAGTGTGTATGTGTGGATCCTCCACTCTAACTTAAATACTATCGTGCAGAAAATTTTGAAACCTTGTATTTCGAACTTTTTCTGTAATAGAAAGAGCCCATTATATTTTGGTGTAAATCGGATAACCGGAAATGGCAATTTACAAGAAGCTCAAAATAGTTTTTCTTCGAAAAATACCTTTAAATGTTATTATAAAAATTAAAGATTATTAAATTTTCTATAGATTTGCATTAATACATTTTCTATATATTTTACGGATAAACTTATAAAATTATCAAACAAAACGCAGTTATTCAAATATATGTAACTGACAGATAAATGTCACTATCAGAGAACTAATCATTTCAAAATTATATTAGTAACGGTTTAAAAAGAAAAAAGTAAATAGAACGATAGAAAAGGAATTCAATACAGTGTCCAGCATAAGTAAATATGTAGGTATGTATTTAGATTAATAAAAATTAACGATTCACAAAAATGTTTAAACTAATCCTCATTTTTGGATTAGTGAATTCTATTCTATACCGATATTTAAAATTTAACATTCATTTTATTATAGCTCCAGTCGCTCAATGTTAGAACAACGCCTCATGTCATGAGTACCCTCGGGGCTCTGGGTTCGAATCCCACTAAGGCATGGATGTGTGTGAATGTGAACCCACTCTGTAATCGGGATTTAATCCTGTTGAGGGGTTTAAAAAATGGTAGTTACTTGGATTAGATTAGACTATATTTTAAGAAATAAACTGTCAAAATTATAGTAAAATTCGCTAATCCAAAAATAAGGATTAACTTAATCTTTTTTTGTGAATGGCGGGAGGTATTGTGTTGGCCACAACAGATTTTTTTTAAATTTTATTGCAGTTTATTTGTTTCACTATGTTCCTATACTTCTCCAACAAAAAGCGTTTGCCATTTACATATTTACATAGTTATTACAACACATGCATAGTGCATTTTAAATGAAAAATGTTACAAAAGTCCAGGGCTAGTTTGTTAGCTATCACTGTCAAATAGGGAGGTTATATACAACTGCAACTGTATATATGTATATATTTACAAACGTACGTTTTCAATCATTCTTCTGTTATTGATAAAATTCATTTTTTACATCCAATGTACACATAGACATTTACATGAAACTACAACTATATGACTACTAATATAAATAAAAAATACTAATAAATGAGAAAATAATACGAAAACGAAAGAAACACAATTGACAGCAATGCTACGCTTACAAATGTCAACAAAAAGCGTACCATTGTTTAATGCGATCAGCGCCATCTCTTGATACTTGAAAATCCCAATAGGAATTTGGCAGACTGCACTGGCAAGAATTGACGATCGTAGTAAGTGCAAGAAAGTGCGCATTCAGTAAGGTTCAGTTCATTCGAAAAGTATAAATGAAACACGTAAAACTCAGCTAGTGCGCACTTATTGAAAATGAACATTTTTATTTTTAATTTTAGTGAAAAATGTTATTCTTTAGAAGAGAAACTCTGCTTCCTTCAAACTCTAGAAAATGTTTAAATTTAAAAGAAACGATATAATGTAAAGGTAATCAAAGAAGAATGCAATGTAGTACTGTCAATGTAAAAAATCACACTTTCATGTCAAATTTTTCACTTGCTAAATCATGGCCATTTAGATAGGTGAAATATATCTCACTTTGTTTTAAAAAAGTAAGAAAATATGAAATGAGATGACAGTGAGATGAAATTTTATGTCACCTTGTGAGAAAATTCTCATATTTCAAGAATAGGTATCATGGTGGTACCTATCGCTAATGTAAATCAGTAAATATCACTGGGCCTTCATCGTATCGTCATCGTACTGAGAATGTAGATGTAAATGGGTCCATTAAAATACATTGGACCAAGAAGTGTCGTACCGTTATTGTACCGTCATTGTACCGCTAATGTAAATCAAGCCTTAGTATTTAACTTTTTTTTGGAATGGCCCTTTTTTCAAAAATTCCTCTCCGCTAATGTCAGAAGCCCAGACCGATTTCCGTTTGAACTCTGAATTACGCGTTCACAAACGTTCAACCACGTCTTTCTGACCGCTTGCAATACAGGACCGCACTAGACCATAATTCACCTCTTTGGAAAAAAAATTCTTTCATACTGCAGCAAAAAAAGGTCTTCCTTTTTCGGTATACAACGCCAACTACCGGTGTTATTAACAACCCAATGCAAAGTTATGAACGAGTGAGCGAATGGCTGAAGACGGTCCTGGCAGGATTACAGGGATGCCGTCAAAGAAATGTGATATTTATAGCGTTCAAAGATTTTTTCAATGTCCTAACGACCGAGCAATTTGGAGGTACTTTTTGAAGCGATCAAATAAGATTTGAAAGGAATAGTATAGTGAAATAGACATAAATAAAAGTATTGAATATTTTCCAGAATTCCAGACAAATTTTATTGTATTGAATGTAAATAAAACTATTTCAAATATAGCTGACGATAGCACGAGTAACAACCATTTTCTTTGTAATAAGAGTTTACTTGTAGCTTTTTCCGTTTATGTATTTAGAGCCAAATTGTTTGCACTCCATTTATATAATCAGGGCGCACTAGCTGAGTTTTACGTACTTCATTATTTTTACTTTACGAGTGAACTGAACCTAGGGTACCTTTATAACCAGAGTATGGCCATGGGCCAAGATCGCCGCCATTGTCGGTAATTGATTTTCCTATTTATTTGTAATAAATGTGATATTATATTATAAAATAATATTAAATTATCACACTGTGAATTTATTAAGGTAATAAAAATGAATTTATTTAAGATATAAATTATTATTAAGACATTCATTTATAGGTTATGTAGAATATATGATATGTGTTGTTATTATCACATCTAATTTAATATCACTAGTTCTTAATTACATAATAATTATATATTCTAAACTTACCTTTTAAAAATTTGAATGATTGTACTTAATATTAGTAATTTTTAGTTGTTTTCAGTGAGTGACAGTAATCGTGGTAGATATCTTAACAAACTACACAAGTAAATAAGATAAAATATATTACTTACACTTTAAATACATATTAAAATGATAGTTAAATGTGGTTTTCATTAAAATAAAACAAATAGCCACGAAAATACATAATACTTTGCGCAAGAACAATACATATAACAGATGTCCCGGTAATGGCGGACGAAATGTGAGCCACGCCATGGCCATACCCTGGTTATAAAGGTACCCTAACTGGTCCTTACTGAGTGCACACTTTATTGCACGATCGTCAGTTCTTGCCAGTGCAGTTTGTCAAATTCATATATTTTGAATTGTAAAAACCGTCTGTGTAAAAAATCTGATGTGGACACCACACGGCTTCCTTGTACGCAAGACTAACTTTGAAATTATAAAATTGCACGTTTTTGACGTAATTTGACATTAACATCTATTTTTTATTTTTTTGTTATTTTTTGTCCTAATCCATAGCAAGCTTCATTACAAAAACCAAAAAGTATATAAGTTTTAAATTTTCATATCTCGCTTATACAAAGGGCTAATTTATCAATAATTGATGTGCTAGACGCATTCTCTCAAACTCTTTTCTGATAACGGTAATATAGTTCCGGTGCAATGGTTGTTCTTGAAGGAATCGTTTAGGTAGCTAATTTTGTATAATAAATGATTTCTACGTTTGCTTCAAAAACAACCAATGCCTCATAAAAAGCACTAATAAATACGTAATTGCTCACTGTTCTTTAATTTCTGTTACATCCATTTTCTAAGATTTAATTATGAATTTGGGTTAAATTGAATTACAAAAATCTTTAGCGGGTAAGGAAGATAGGAGGTATTCATTTATTATCTCAAATTCAAAATAACGGACAATATCCGGAATTAACAATTACTCGAAATCTATCAAATAACATTTATTCTTGTACAACACAAACGTTTCGGTGCACACTTGCACCTTCTTCTGGGTAGGTAGGATCGTACTTACCCAGAAGAAGGTGCAAAAGAAACTTCGTTGTTGTAAAAGAATAAATGGTATTTGACTGATATATCTAGTAATAGGCTACTTGCGTGCCATTTTTTTATTTAATATTTTTGAAGAGACGATAAAAACTTGCTACTCATATTTTTTCTTTTGGCAAAATTTTCATTAATTGGCCAAAAAAAAAATTATGAAATTTTAATATTTAAATTACCGCCATATATGACGTAGAATTACGCCGAACCAATGAATGACCGTAAAGCAATAACATCGGTACGTCCAATAGCAACGGCATGTGCGTGTAATTTAAACATGACAGATTATATGTTTGACGTTTGAATAATAATTTGGAGGTTAATATTTTCGTTTGTAATTTTAATCCTTCAAAATCCTGCTTAACAAATCGAAATACGCAATAAAAGTAACAGAAACCACGCAAATTATAAATAATAAAGAAGAGAGACAGTGACAGAAAAATGAACTAATGTCAAAATCAATTTAAAACTCGCACTCGCTCGCCATCTACAGGTTACATTCTTAAATATGTATTCCTTTCTCCAGTTTAAAATAATGACGTCAAAGGAAATCTTCTTTCTTAAATTATTAAAAAACATACAATTTTTTTAAAATAAAATATATATTTTTACATACGTTTTCAACTTTACTTCAGGTATTTAGTGATAGATATCAGATTTTCAGTACCATGCAAGTAGCCTATTGTGCATATCTAATCCATATACTACAGTTTCTAAATTATTCATATTAGGTATTAAAATGTATGAATATACTATTCTAATTATAAAATACTGACTATTATTATTTTTTATTCTAAACTAATATTTCAGAAATCAATATTTATAATTATCAGAAAACGTGGCTTCTCAAAAATTATATTGGTGCTTATTTAAATTGCATATTAGTTATAAAAATGTATGGAATACTGACCATTTATTTCAATTTTTAGTGAGTTTTAAGTTTTCTAAAAATTTCTAACGAAAGAATACGTGAGAGCGAGCCATCATTAGCTTCAGAGCCAATTATAAACCTATTTCCAGGTGGAAAATTCAATAACTCCTTTGGAAAATCTATTTTCCCAAAGTTGTCGGTATTGAGTGCAAAGTTAGATCGTAGACGTCCCTTTGTGAAATTGCTTTTCTTGAATTACGGACTTACTCGCCAGACCAAGAAATCGCTAATACCTCTTAAGACGTGATCTTTAGTTTTCATTAAAATTAGTTACTGTTAAGATGACCAGATAACATCATAGAAATTATGACCTCGTTTAAAACAAATATCCCACTAAATTTACTGATTTTATTACAAATATACAATCAAAATCAACTGTTGTCTGTTGAATATAATACCAATACCGTACTTTTGTGGTTGACGTTCTTTTTCTTGCATTAAATTACATATTAATTTATGTACAATAGGGCTATTGCAAGAATTTTAAAATGACTTCTAAATACTAAATTTTAAAAGATATCGTTCTTTAAAGAGCCTCGTGCCTGAGTGTCAGATTGAAAATCTGGGGAACCGGGTTCGATCCCGACCGACGCCAAATATTTCGAATTTTAAATGGCACAAAATTGACCCCTGTGGTGCACTCTCTACGCCAGCAATGAGTGCCCGTGAGGTGACACCTTGTAAGCGCCCGCACGATATAAATATTTCATCGTTACCGATATCTGTGTACAAAGCAGATTGGCAAACCCAGCAATGGGTAATAAGCCGTGATGATATATTTATTTATTTTATTTAAAGAGCCTCAAATTTGAAAATGTCATGAAATATCCATTAGATATTTTTCAAATAATTATTGAAATTTGTGTAATATTTTGAAAAATTCCCGTGATTTGAAACAGAATGTGACGTCAGAGCACATACAGTTTAATATGTGACAAACTATCGACTACTTTTTTTTATATAAATACCGTAAACTGTTTTCCTATTGGCTATGCATGACGTACCGTATGTATTCCGACGTTAGAGGAGTGAGAGGTTGTTTTTCATGACTATTTCTGGCGCCATCATTTTAATTAATTATTTACGAAAATAGCATTAAATTATTATTATTATTATTATTATTATTATTATTATTATTATTATTATTATTATTATTATTATTATTATTATTACTATAAAAAATATTGCATAAACTTTCATTTAAAATATTTTTAAAAAAATGTGAAACCGGCTCATTTTCTATACCGGGTGTCTACTTTTTTTTCAGACCATAGGAAATAAAATGGGAACATTTTCATATGACTGTAATATCTGCCCTATTTATTTTAGAACAAAAGTGTAAATGTTCAGAATTAAAAACTGCATCTAATAAGTTTTTATTGTTTACATGCGTTTCGTTCGCAAGAAAGAAGTAAAATAAAAGTTGTAATTTGAGGCTATTTACAGACTACCATAAGGAATAAAACAAAAACAGTTGTACTATTCGAGTTTGATAGCTGACATAAAGTCTTAATAATTATTGATTTGATTAAATTAATATTTTTTTTGACCGTTTATTAATAGGATATGTTAATATATAGTAAATTATTTATTAATGGCCCATATTAACACATGATAATTCTTTATTAATAAACGATTTTAGTGGATGACCAAACCTAGATACCACAAACCACTGTTGAACAAGTGTCATCAAACAACAATTGTTTATCCTTTACATGCAGTTTTGAAAATGGTTTTCAGTCAAAATTAGGCGATACTAGCTGTATTCTTTTTGGACAAAATCTCAGTTTATCTCAGATCACTTCAGATAAACTCAGAAAATCGTTGTTCTTTCTGACACAACTGATTTAAGTTGTTCTGAGTAAACTCACTTCCCCCTTTTCCGATGCTACACTACCAGTTTACAAAATTCAAAATGATTTGAATGAAACACTCAGTTTGCATTTTAAGGTTATACAGGCTGTCTCACAACTCGCGCCCCAGAGCGAATGAGGAAACACGAAACTGCACTCGAATGTGTAATTTCGAAGAAAAAAAATCTAGCTTAAAAAATATTCGAGAAAAGACGTCTTAAAATTGACCAATCAGAGAGCTACACCTTTAACGTGTGTTTGCCGCAATTTTACGTTACTAGGGTTTTATACAAATCAAATCTTGTTTAAAATGTGTGGGCGACTGTAGTTTTCGAAAAATGTCAGTCTCAAATTAAATTTGACAAGGTGAATAAAAAAAGGCAAATTCTTACCATATATTCAGCCGCTCATTACTTAGAAATGATTATAATTTTTGAGCATCTGGTCTGATTGAATCGTTCCATGGGTGTTACCATTGTATAAATTGCGTTACAATAAAAACGGTTCTTTTTTAGAACCATTATTTGTTGGTTTAATCTCAAAGAATTCAAATGACAATAATATTTTCGTTTAACACATTTTATACAGCTGCTACAACATGTTGCATTGTACGATATAAATGATGATCTCGGATGACACCTTCGCTAACCTAAATTTGTTGACAGTGAAAAGTCAACTCTAAAGTGTCAACATTACAGTAAGTCAAACAAATTTTGTAACTCACTAGTAGTATTTTTAAAACCTAGCAACCAGTTTTATTTTGTAATAATATTATCACACCTCAACATATCCTTCCGGGGTTGGTGGATTAAAAAGTCTTGTAATTCCGTTATGCAAGCAGCCGCAAATTATTTTCTTCTATTTGTTGGCAACCTATTGTCGTTGGCAAGTTTCAGTTTCGTCTGGGGCGCGAGTTGTGAGACACCCTGAATAATTCAACGAAATTTATATTCACATATATAGATATACATACAAATAATATATTTTTAACATTATCCATTTTTCGTTTATAAGCAGTATCATACATCAGAAAAATGCCAATAAATTTGACAGCTGTTACAGCAAATGCTATCGGTAGAGAAGGAAATGATAAAATGGAATAAAACTTGTTCTTTTTCTAAATCACAACTCACTTTAGCTCAACTCAGTTATGTACTGAGCTGAGTTACAATTGGGTCAAAAAGAATACAGCTAATGTTTACATGCAATTTTCAGAACAGGTTTGCAGATTGATTTAAACACAGCGTATGTGTATTTGGCTGATGTAAGTGACAAATCCTCTTTACTCCAAATACTTCGTTTTTGCATTATTCCATTTTTTGTTTACTTCGTACTACTATGTACGCAATTAGAAACTGAATTTTAATTGTTTACATGAGCAGTTTTGAAACCAGTTTTCATGTCAAACCCATGAATTTTAGTTTTATTTTAATTAATTATTTAATAGATGTGGTTTCTTTTCATAACCTAGGGAATAATAGAATTGTACAAAATATTCAGGTATGAGGATATTTGCATGAATCCATTTAAATACTGGATTGAGAAATCTCAGGAATACATTACAATGTCTTGCTTAAAATAGATTGGCGACTACGTTACCTAAAATAACAAAATAGGGGTGAATTTAAAATATTTTAAAAAATTTTCGTTTATTTTGATCACAAAATATTTTGTTCTTTATACATTTAGTTTGGCAATTCTATGATAAAGGATTATATTTATAGTGGGATTCTGAAACCAGCGTTAAATAACGTTCGGCGTTAAGTAACGATGGTAACGTTCACGTTTCAGCGTTAAATCGGTATTCTGAAACACTGGCGTGAAAGTGGATCGTTAAAAACGCCAGCGTTAATTCACGTCAAATACATTCATGTTATCTTTCCCTTTTAAAATTTTCAACCAATAAAAAGCGGTTAAACATTACAAAAATTACATTTATCGGTCTATTTTAATAGCATATGTCAAACCTGTGTGTCAAACGTCAAATAAACGAATATATTTACTACGGGTAGGCATTTTGTGCTAAAATATATTTCTATTTATTTACATATGATAATAAAAGACGATTAAGGTAGCTAGTAGTATTTTACAAAAATAAAGAGTATACCGACTTGTGGATTTGTTTGTAATTTTATCAATAATATTAGCCTTAGCCAATCTACAGTTAGATGTTAGAAGATTTATGAAAGAAGTTACTTTGCAATGGAAAATTAACCACCTACTGACTTTACGAATAAGATTTCCAATAATTGGCGAAGAAAAATATATTTTAAAATATTTGTTCTATTTATAAACTTTTACTAATTTTAGTATAGGTACCAATAATCAATTACTTTTCTAATACATCAATCATTTTCTGTATTTTTTCCTATGTTACATTTTTATAATCAGTATAGGTATTCTTTGTTGTAATCAAACACAATTTTGTTTGTTATAATCAGAATTTCTTCATAGAATTAATAATCAAATATCACTTTCCTGGAAAGTAATACTCGTACAGTCATAAAAATCAACAACATAAAAATCAAAATACTTTACATTCTTGAAACCAACACAAAATTGCTTTTATTCACTTCACTTTTTAATACTTATATACATCAGTCATTTTCTATGACGTTAGATACATTATTGTATTGAATTCTAATTTTTCATACTCTTGCGGACTCGTTGTTTGTGATTTGAACACTGTAATACTAAAAAAAATATATATTATAAGGTTATGTTAACAATATATTACTTATAAATAATAAACAATTATATATAACATGAATAACTATACTCACTGTTAATAAAATATACTTCTTACAAGTACATATAGCAGAACACGAAAAATATCAGGGCTATTTAGACCATAAAACTCACAGACAACCCGCCGTTTTCCCTGTTAACGCTTCAATATGTCCAGCGTGAATTAACGCCGGCTATCAGCGTTAACGTTAAGTAACGCTGAGTTTCAGAATACCACAGCTGTCAAAATCAGAGTTAATTCACGTTAACGCCAGAACGTAATTAACGCTGGGTTTCAGAATCCCACTATTAATTTCCTCTACCAGAAATTCCGACTCGAGAGTTGCTTACATCTGAGACAAACGAACCAGAATTTGCGGTATTAATTTTTTCAAATACATCCCTGAATCCTGTTGCTAAGGTTATTTTAAATGTTTCCCAGTATTCCAGTGGTATTGGGTAGAATTCTAATCTTCTCTAATGCAATACATAAGGGTCAGCTTCCTTTCAAATCAAATATAGGGAAAAGTTTTCAAAAGAAACCACATCTATTAAAAAATTTAAACATCAACCTACATTCGCTAGTCATATTATAATAAACTATTATTCACGAAAGATGACTATTCAAGGTCATTTGTGAGCCGTCTGATATAATATTACTTGCAGATAACTTCATTGCATTTCATATGCATAGGCGTGCAACATGCAATATTTATGGATACATTTTAGCTGAAAAAATAAGAGTATTTATTTAAAAATTATGTTTCTTTCTAGGTAATGCCTTTCTGAAAGATTTATGTTCTTTACTTATGTTTTTGTAAAATTCAAAAATATAGTCTTAACTATAAACCAAGGAATAATAATTTGATTTAAACGTCAACGCCACTGGGTAAATATTAGCACAGAGGGCAGTGCAGTAGATAATTAGGTATCTGTAATTCTATGACATACGTCATTATTATTTATAGTGTGTTAGAAAGTAATGCCACTATTTACGTATATCTGTCACACCACATAAATTAAATAGATATAGGTCAAATAATCTTTCTCTTTCTAATACAAAATGTTGCTAAGCAACTGCTGTAAAGTGATGTGTATTCTTTCTTCGAGCAAATGACCTTGAATAGTCATCTTTCGTGAATAATAGTATATATACAAGGCGTTTCATAACTAAAAATGTTTTGTAAACAGTTTCAAAACTGCATATAAACGTAATAATTGTTGGTGAGGTCGTGTTTTCAAAGGGTATATACAGTAGTACACATTTCCAAGAAATGATATGCATTCCGTGGAAAATTACACAGCACTTTTACTAAATACCTATCGCCAATGGGTCGCTGGAAATCCACAATTCCCTACACTTCATCACAAATATTTATATTCAGATTACAATGAAATTAATATCTAGTTATCATGAGTTCATAAAAATGAATGAACAAACACGATTAATGTGTGAACGGTTGCATCTGCCAAATCACAGCTGATTACGACGGTAAAAAAAACACTCTATCCTCTAATAACAAAGTAGAGGGCTTTGTTTTTCCACATACGATAAAAAATAATTAGGTTAAGAAGTATATGTAGGTAAGTACATATCACAATAATATAAATGTTTAGATATTCCTATGGACAGTCCAAAAATATGTTAAGATAAGAGGAAAGTGGACAAACTAAAAACAAATTAATAATATCAAAAGAAAATATAATGCATTCTTATTTTATCAATGTTTTGATTATTGTACTCAATTATTATGAATTTTTACCTCTCGCTAAGAGAGGTATTGGATTAATGCTTAAAATCGCATATCTAGATTTTAGTGAATAAGCACGTTTTAAGGTCCCTAGAATCCGATTATAACATTTTTACGATGATGTCCGTATGTGTGTGTGTATGTGGATGTGTGTGTGGATGTGTGGATGTTGGACCCACGATTTCTCAAATTCTATAAGACTTAAGGCATTTTTAATTACGGATTCCTCAATCTAACAATAATGGGAAGAGTTGATTAAGTTTTGGTAATAATTGGACAACCAGAAGTAGTATTTACAAGAAAAAAATCTTCTAAATATTATTTATCGAAAATTTATGTAAATAATAATAATAATAATAATAATAATAATAATAATAATAATATGTCATCACGGCATATTACCCATTGCTGGGTGTGCCAATCTGCTTTGTACACAGAATTCGGTAATGATGATGATATATTTGTACCGTGCGGGCGTTTACCAGGCGTCACCTCACGGGCAGTCATTGCTGGCGTGGAGAGTGCACCACAGGGGTCAATTTTGTGCCATTTAAAATTTGAAATATTTGGCGTTGGTCAGGGTCGAATCCGGACACTCAGGCACGCGGCCACGAGACCCCCTAAATTTATGTAAATACTTATATTAAAGAACGTTAAATTCTTTATTCGATAAATATAAATTCATTATTATATCTTCTATAGATTTAGAGATAAAGAAATGCATATAAAATAATTTGATGTAAAAATTCTCAGATCAAACTACTTCAAGGCAAGAAATTCAAATGTTTGTAATTGACACATAAATGTCAATGTCAAAAATATTTGTATGCCACTATCAAAAATATTTGTACATTATAAGAAGATTATGAAAATAAAAAAAGCCAACAACGCAAAAGAATATACGTAAAAAAGAATATAAAAGGAATTTGCGAAAAAATGACGAATATAAAGAAAAAGAAAAGGAAAGTAGAAAAAGAAAATTTCAGGATATTGAATATAAAGAAAATGTATGTATTGTACACAATTTATATTAAAATATCCCATAGATTTTGCATATAAATGTGAGAATTATTTTGTAGTGAGACATGAATATATGTGTTTGTATTTAAAAATATTTTTCGTTTAATGCGTACAACCAGGTAAAATATCTGGCGAGAGGTTATGTGCTGGCAACATCAGATTTTTTTAATATGTATTTATATACCTTTTTTATAGACCATAGAAAATACAGTGGTAACATTGTCATTTTCTATTGGTTCGGCTCAAAATTTATTCTCTTTTAACCAAACTGAATTACTTGCTCAAAAATTGGTTCCATGTGTATACGTGATGTGACAATTAAAAAAGTCAAAATACCTGCGAAGGTACTGTGGCAGAAAATATAATTTCTGTAAACCATTTTATCATATTTAAATTTATATTATAATTTATAATGTTAGTTAAATGTTACAAGATGCACAATACATGGAAATTGAGATTAAAAACTTGGAAAACTTAATGATTGGAAAGAAGAAAATTTCTACATATCTTTTATATTCGCAATAAATGAAGAAGATTCATTGAAAATATACCAGGCTCTAAGTGGAATCAGTTGCACAAGTTCGGAAAAGAAAATACACGAAAAATACGAACCATGTGAATTTCTACCTTTAACATTAACATTACATGTACAAAATTGCGGGCGGGCCCCCGGCTCTAGAGAGGCCCCACTTTACATGATTTATAATTTTGTTATTACTGCGAAATTTTGAATTTAATCTTTTTTTTTTGTAGAAACATACAAATTTATTTAGTCCTTTATTTTTTTAATTGTCAGTTTCCAAATATAATATTGGCTAAGGGGCCCCTTATCCGCTATGCAAAATCAAGCTCTTTATTTTCTACCACATTTCGGCCGGTAGAATTTCGATTTCTTAGCAAATATTTTCCTGCAACTGATCCAAAGTTTTCCTTCAAATAACCCCATAAAAAGAAGTCTGGGGCTGTCAAATCAGGACACCTGGCGGCCAATGTGTATTACCAAAACGTGGGATTAAATAACGATACGAGAAAGATTTTCGCAAAATTGCTACTATTTAAAATGTATGATACTGATCCATCTTGCTAATACTAGGTATATTTTGTCCAAGTTCTTTCATTTGGAAAACCAAAAATGTATGAATCAATTCCCTGTAACTTTCACCAGTGGACTGTGCCACCAATTTTATTTACAAATTTTCTGCTTCTTGTATTATAACTTGTTCAAATATTAACCTAAGAAAAACATTTTTATATAATTCATTATTGCAATCGGACGACCATTGTTGGAAATTTATTCATACGATAAGTATCTTTTATAATGAGAAAATATGTATACCTAAAAGGATTTTTCATGTTAGAAGAAGATATCTGTTGAAAAGTTATTTTCCTATACATCTGTTCCTCATATATTCTTCTAGAAAATTTATAAAATTTGATACTTCAATCGGTAATTTTGTAAGAATTATTACATCCCCCATTGCATCACATAATATTTGACGTCCTATCATTCGCATTCATTGCAAAGATAAAATAGAAATTGCAAAATTATTCTGACATAGAACATAACCTTGCTATGTTTCAATGAGTAACCATTTTGTCATTTTTGTCCGCTGTCGGCGCTGACTACTTTTGTGCACACCGCCTATATTAATAACATTTTCTAAATGCGATCTAAAAGCCAAAACGAAATTCATATTGTTGGACGACGGTCGGTAAACAATGTTCTGAAACCAAATACGTACAACGTTATTTAGTAATATTGTTCATTGACCAAATACCTACTGCATGTGTCAAAGTAAATATTGATCAAGTTTATGAAAAAATAATTATACAGTAACGACAAACATTGAAATTTGGTACAAGGTACACTCACATATCTCTTGAATATTTTGCCAAACATCAGGGCAACAACCTTTGATATGAAGCTTTTTAATGTGCGTTCCTCGTTTAAAAGCATATTGAATTATTTATTTCGTTATACTGTGACACCTACATTCCACTCATCAAAGAGATCACTGGACAGAATAATGATTCAAATTTTGATTTCGACGAGGTGTAACACAATGTTGAATGATTTTTTGTGAGTAAATCCTAGAAGTTTTGGTATTTTTTTTTTTTTGTACAAAATGCATTTTCTTAAATCTTGTAATACTTAATTATTAGCTGTTTCATAAGTAATAACATTATGAACTTAAATTATATGGAGAGGGCCACGTTCTTCCACAAGGCGAAATTTTCTGCAGACACCTATATCTAGCATTGTGGACGACAATTAACGGTGGATTTATGCAGTCTACTTTTTGTTTTACTTTTTCTTTTCGCTTTTACTTTTACTTTAAGTTTGATACTTTATGCAGCTACTTTAAAGCATTCAGTACACATGCGCAGATGTGATTTTTCTGGCATATAGTCGCAAATGTAAATAGATAAATATATCCTGTTAAAATGGACAAGAATGTAATAATTTGTGCATACAAAAATATTATTACATTTTTACAGACGCTGTACTTTTCCAAACATTCTTTTTGGACACTTTATCCTTGAATAAAATATCTGTTTTATCATATAAGTGGGGATATTTTTGAATTAAATCTTATAATATACAGTCTTGTTCTTTACTGGTTTTTTGTTTGCATAACCTAAAACCTACACACAAAAACAAATACACAACACGCTGACGTTTGTGAAGTGGAGCTCATGCGCAGTTGTGATATTCTTTTACTTTAACGGTTTTAAGTTGAATGTTAGTCAAGTTAAGGTCTTAAAGTAAAATTAAAAGTGTGCACATAAAGCAGTACATATATTAACACACATTTAACTTTTATAAAGTAAAATAAAAAGTAGGCTGCACAAATCCACCTTAAATAGATTACAGATACAGATATATTAAAATTTAATCCAAAACTTTTCAAATTTAGTATTTAAAACTTTCATATCAAGAGGAATAATATATCAGATTTTGGCTTAAATTAATTAACCAGAAGTAATAGTTTACTTGAAGCTCTGAACAGATTTTCGTGAAAAATATATTATATATTCAAAAACTTTTTAAATTCAGTATTTAAGACTTTTATATGAAAGAGAACAACATCTTAGACTTTGGCTAAAATTGATAAACCGGAAGTGATACTTTACATGAAGCTCTGAACAGATTTTCGTGGAAAATATTATATGATATATTCCAAATTTTTCAAATTTGGTATTTAAGACTTTTAGATGAATGAGAACGACATATTAGATTTTTTCTAAAATTGATAAACCGGAAATGATATTTTACTTGAAGCTCTGAACAGATTTTCGTGGAACATATTTTGATATATACCAAAATTTGTCAAATTTGGACATATTAGATTTTTTTCTAAGATTTATAAAGCGGAAGTAGTACTTTACAGAAAGCAATAAACAGATTTTCTTGAAAAAATATATTAAAACATGTTCCAAAACTTATCAAATTTGATATTTACAACTCGTGTATAATTTGAAACATTATATTAGATTTTGACTATACTTATATGATAAATCGGAAGTGGTACTTAATTTGGAGCTCTTAACAGATTTTCAAGGAAAAACATAATAAAATATAATCCAAAATATCGTATTACAGACTTTTCTATTTATTGGAACAACAAATTCGATTTTGTTTACAATCAATGGGAAGTGATACTTTATTTAAAGCTCATTGCTATTTTAAACACGGAATTGACGGGAGGTTATGTGCTGACCACATCAGAGTTTTTTCTTTGTACACACTAAAACTACACAACTGTCAGTTTATTTGTAGTTAGTAACACCAAGTAACACAAAGCGACAGAAACGTTATGTTATGTACACATGCGTAGTTTTGAAACTAGTTTTAAAGTCAGGCCCTGTAATTTTAGTTTTTATTTGAGATAACTCAAAACCCCCTTTTAGCACTGTATACATTGCGTTTTCAAAACTAAAAACATTTTGAAAACGGTTTGAAAACTGTATGTGAACTCAGTAATTATTTTCCTACGGATAGCAACACAAGTTTTATAAAATTTTCAATATAAACTACAAAATTAATTCGACTATCTAATGATTGAGTAGTGTATATAGGTTTATAATCAATCCACTCCATACTAAAATAATTATTGATATAAGCATTTTTTACTTTTCACTGTAGTCATAATAGTAACAAAGTTCACGCATTGGCTAAATAAACATGTTAAATAATTAAGCTTGTAAATTCCGTGTAATATATCGCGAAAATGTAATTATACCGTCTGAGGCATAAGCTTTTATATTGAACTTTAATGTAAATGAATGTGTCTCCAAACAAAGCTCGAACTTTCGGCATTGAAGGCCAATTATTGGTATTTTAGTTCGATAGAACTTACAACTAAAATAAATTGGTAGTTAATACTTACAATTACTGTACCTACATATTTACAATATTTACTTAAGAGTAGGCAAATTAGATAAACTTTTTTAGTCGACGATGTAGTTATAATGGGGTCTTGTACTCTGATTTTTTTAATTATTTTAAATGAAAGTTCTTTTAATTTTGAAGTAATTCATAGTATTAAATAGTCTTAATTGTTTTTAGTTTAACTAAATTCGATTTTTAATGACAACATGACGTCACGGCGACACCTATTGCTATATCTTTCTTTGGCAGAAGCTCTATAGTAGGCAGCGAGAGAAAAGTAGCACTAATGTGACGTCATAGTGACACTGACAATAAACCTCACGAAGTAATTATTAAAAAATTGTTTTTACCTCTCGCTAAGAGAGGTATTGGATTCATGCTAAAAATCGCATATCCATATTTCAGTGAATAAGCACGTTTTAAGGTCCCTAGAATCCGTATGTGTGTGTGGATGTTTGATCCACGATTTCTCAAATTCTATAAGACAATACATTTTAAACTACGGATTTCTCAATCTAACAATAATGGGAAGAGTTGATTAAGTTTTGGTAACAATTGGGCAACCGGAAGAAGTAGTTACAAGAAAAAAATCATCTAAATATTATTTATCGAAAATTTATGTAAATACTTATATTAAAGAACGTTAAATTCTTTATTCGATAAACATAAATTCATTATTATATCTTCTATAGATTTAAAGATAAAGAAATGCATATAAAATAATTTGATGTAAAAATTCTCAGATCAAACTACTTCAAGGCAAGAAATTCAAATGTTTGTAATTGACACATAAATGTCACTGTCAAAAATAGTTGTATGCCACTGTCAAAAATATTTGTACATCCTTATGATGATTATGAAAATAAAAAAATCTGATGTGGACACCACACGACTTCCTTGTACGCAAGACCAATATGAAGATAAAGTATAGACTCAATTATAAAATTGCACGTATTTGACGTAATTTGACATTAACATCTATATTTTTTTTTTTGTTATTTTTTGTCCTAATCCATAGCAAGCTTCATTACAAAAACCAAAAAGTATATAAGTTTTAAATTTACATATGTCGCTTATACAAAGGGCTAATTTAATAATACTTGATGTGCTAGACGCAGAATTTAATTCTCTAAAACTCTTATTTGAAGCATTTATTGCTAAAATCAAAATGAAACCATTTTATTCAAGAAAAACTGTTAACAACTTCAGGTAATATATCACTTCCGGTTAGCCTGTTTTAACCAAAATCTGCTATGTATTCCAATTGATATAAAAGTCTTATATACTAAATTTGAAAAGTTTTGGATTATATTTTAATACAGTTTTTCATTAAAATCTATTATAGGCTTCAAATAGAGTACCTTTTCTGGAAATTATGTAATGACCAAAAAGGGAGGTGCACAACTAGATGTTATAGAAGTCCTAAATACAAAATTTCAACTTTCTACGGTTTACCGTTTTTGAGTTATGCGAGATACGTACGTACGTACAGACGTCACGACGAAATTAGTCAAAATGGATTCAGGGATGGCCAAAATGGATATTTCCGTTGAAATCTGGAAACCGAAATTTTTCGCGAATACAATACTTCCTTTACTTTGTACAAGGAAGTAAAAAGAATATAAAAGGAATTTGCGAAAAAATGACGAATATAAAGAAAAAGAAAAGGAAAGTAGAAGAATAAAATTTCAGGATATTGATTATAAAGAAAATGTATGTATTGTACACAATTTATATTAAAATATCCCACAGATTTTGCAAATATATGTACTCGTACGTACGTATCTCGCATAACTCAAAAACGGTAAGCCGTAGAAAGGTGAAATTTTGTATTTAGGACTTCTATAACATCTCTCTTTATGGTCATTACATAATTTCCAGAAATGATACTTTATTTGAAGCCTACAATGGATTTTAATGAAAAACTATATTAAAATATAATTCAAAAGTTTTCAAATTTAATATAAAAGACTTTTATATCAATTGGAATAACATAGCAGAATTTGGTTAAAACAGGCTAACCGGAAGTGATATATTACCAGAAGTTGTTAACAGTTTTTCTTGAATAAAATGGTTTCATTTTGATTTTAGAAATAAATGCTTCAAATAAGAGTTTTAGGGAATTAAATTCTGCGTCTAGCACATCAAGTATTATTAAATTAGCCCTTAGTATAAGCGAGATATGTAAATTTAAAACTTATATACTTTTTGATTTTTGTAATGAAGCTTGCTATAGATTAGGACAAAAAATAACAAAAAAATTGAAAATAGATGTTAATGTCAAATTACGTCAAGTACGTGGAATTTTATAATTGAGTCTATACTTCATATTAGTCTTGCGTATACAAGGAAGTCGTGTGGTGTCCACATCAGATTATTTTTCTACAATTTTATATTAAAACTAGATGGCGCTCTTATTTGATGCTACAGAAATTGAGTCCCAAATCTTTATAGTCACACTGTGTCGATGTTAAAGGCATTTAAAAATAAAATAAATTTTAAGATTTTAATATAAATTCCCATGATCTAATTTCTTATTATGGTGAAGGACCCCATTGGGACATTGCCCTGTTGAATAATATTTATAAACATATAAGTGTTATGAAAAAAATACATTTCCATGAAAATGTAATGTGAAATTGGCTTTTAGGTCATAGTTAATTACCCTATAATGAAAAGGCTTCTAAACATATCTCGATGCATTATTTTATAACCCCTTTCATTTATGCTGTTATTCCCTGGTTATATTACGACTGCGTCGAAGCCGTGGGATCTGCAATAATTTAATTAAAAATCACGCATTAATGCGAGCGAACGAGGTTTACAGCCCCTTTGTTTATTTCGTGTTAACTTGATTTAAAAGAACTGGAAAAAACAAAATTTGCTAATGTTGTTTCAGTGATTACCATTTGCTTTACATAAGTCAAATGAAATTTTTAAACCGAATTAATTAGAAACGTTTCACGTGTGAAAATTACAGTAGAATATTTTTAAGACAAGCATGTAATATGATAAATAGAACATATTTTCACACTTTCTTATATACACTGGCTTGCAAAAAATCGCGTAAACCTATTTTTTGCTGTATTGAGTTAGTTAACAAAATTTTTCTATTTCGGTGTTCTTATGTTTCTATAAAAGCACTGTTTATTACTGAAAACACGACGTTTAGAAAATCTATAAACGTACTGTTTTTGGCGCCTTTCATGTTCTAGAGGTGGTAGTCATGTTTTCATAACTGACAGATAACCTCAAAATGGTAAATTATTTGTGTTGAAATATTATTTCTAATTGTATATTTTTATCCTTTCTCTAGGTGATAGGACTAGAAAGAAAATAAATTTATAGCTATAGCTGTGTTAGTTAAGAAAGAATTAGAATTTGTGAAGTTAAAATTTCAACTAAAAAATTATGAAACAAAAAAACAATGTGCTCAGGTTTACTTTGTCAAAATAATTAAAACGGTAAGTTTTATTTATTACAATTTAAATTTATGGTAATGCAATTTTGAATTGAATGTATTGTTATTCCAGGCAGGTTATGAAATGTATGATGCACGTTACTTGAAAATGTTGACACTGTCTACTCAATTTGTGGCGGCTACTAGCAAACAAATATGAAAAGTTGACGTTTTAATCCATGATTTCCAGTTCCACGTTGTGGCGAACTATCGAATATATGCCATATTATGTTTTGTATTAAAAATTGTAAGAACAGTTGTTGCCGTTATCTGTGCAACTGAGTAGTGAGTGTTGACAAAATGGTGGAAAGTAAAAGTCTAAATCAAAAAATTGTTCATTAAAGTATTTCATTAGTAAAAGAGTTTTATTTATATGTTGTTTTCTCAATAAAAAGGCATGATGGTCCACGTAACGTCCTTCAATCCTATATTCAAGTTTTATTTGTGATAATAACCAACACGAACTACCGATATGTCAAATCAGGATGGTTCATTAATAAACCTTGGAGTTCATTGTATGTATTGGTTTTCCTCTTTCATAATTGTATAATTCTTGATACAATGTTTTAATGTAAACAATCAGACAAAATCACAAGATACACAAACTGTCAAAATGTGTAATTTCAATTTTTAGCGGGAAGCGCTACCAACATAACTGATAAAAAAGACATAACTCATATTTTTGACGTCCTTTTTTAAAAAATATAATTGTAAAATTACCTCAATAGAAAAAATAATATAAAAAACATGTATCATAAGGCCTGTTGACGCACTCGTCCTTTGTAAAACTCGCCTGACGGCTCGTTTTCCAAACTTGGACTCGTACGTTAACAGATTGCCTTATGATACTTGTGTTTTAATGTACTATTAATTGATAGTTGACATCTGTATTTATTCAAATTACCTGTCAAAATTGAAGTTTATCGTGGCAGGAAAGGATTTCTGAAGCGTATTTCCTTATTTATTTTTATTTGAGCACATGATATTAAAAATGTAGCAGTAGATGCTGCTATTTGTTTTCTTCGAAAATGAAGATTTTAAGATTTCTCGCAAATTTATTTTGACAGCTGTCACACATTTGCTTGATGCATAATGCGTAATGCATAAACGTTTGGAGTTTGCAAACATTTGTTGCTATGCATTGTGTTTATGCATTATGCGTTAATATTAAAACTATCCGTGGATGGTCCTGTGCGTTACCATATAACAAACTTCGTTACACATTATCTGTTAGCATTATGTATTAACGTTATGCATTAAAAAAGTAGCTGTGAATGAAGCTTATAACAGTTTGGAGTTTGCAAACAATTGTTGCTATGCATTGTGTTTATGCATTATGCGTTAATATTAACACTAACTGTGAATGGTCCTGTGCGTTGCCAACAAACTTCGTTACGCATTATCTATTAGCATTATGTATTAACGTTATGCATTAAAAAAGTAGCTGTGAATGATGCTTTAATTTTTAAATTGTCAATGTCACTAGTGTCAATTAAGATGCCAAAATTAACAGAAAACGAGAATAAATATTTGCCAATTCTCTTATTTTTACCTTCCGCACCTTTAAGTAAAGAAGGTATTTTCTTTGGTCAAAAAATTCAGAGATGTGTGTGTGTGTGTGTGTGTGTGTGTGTGTGTGCGTGTGTGTGTGTGTGTGTGTGTGTGTGTGTGTGTGTGTGTGTGTGACGATTTTTTCGGATCCGATAACTTCTACACTATATACAATTCAAAAAATTAGAATTCTTTTGTATTCCTTTTCTTTACATCCATGTGATGAGATGATTCGATTTTGATTATAATTGGTCAACCGGAAGTACCCTTATTATACCATTTTAACAGTTTTCTGAAAAAAACGCTATTAATTATCATTGTTCTACATTTAATGTTATTATAAATATTATACTGTATTTCAGATAAGATTAGACTTAGGAGTAAAGGCCTGTGTCCACGATGCTAGAAATCGATCCAAGTTCTCGATCACATTTTTTGATCATAAACATTGAACTTGTATGACTACAGATGTCAGGTTGGTCGAATTTATGAAGTTAGTTTCAGCCATTTCTACCAATACCAAAAACTAATAAAAATAAAAATTATCCCGGCCGTAAGTAAATTAAATTGTTACAACGAATATATTAATTTATTTATAAGTAATTAATTATAATCAATATAAAAAATGAGTAGAATATGTAATATTTTATAACCTTATCATTTTCAAGCTTATCAAACATCTAACGTCAAGATTTTAAATTGGTAACAGTTAAATGAAATTAGCAACTTGTACGAAAAAATGGGACAGATCGAATTTTTCCATTATAGTTTTCTATTCAATTTTTGCGCCCCTTTTATACAGCTGCCATTAACTTCCAGAGAGCTCTAGAATGTTCGACCGCATAATAACAATTAACACAAAAGGTTCAGGCGACCGTAAGTAATTAAACACGTCGCGGCTTGTTGTTTACATAGTCCGACTGCTAGCGCGATTGCGTCACCGCTATCCTTAGACGCTTGTTCAGCGTAGCAGCGGGGCTCACACTTTACAATATATTTTTATAATTACAGTTTTTTCCGGCCTACCTAATTTTTTTATTCTGTCATTCTAGCGTGACCCTCGCATAATAGTAAAATGAATGATTACAGAATAAATCCAATATGATCAAATTTTCAAATAGAAGTCAAATTTATTAGAATTAATTTTGAGGAAATAAATTAAATTAATGAAATTGTGCCTGGGAGCAAAAACAATTGCCAGAGCTTAATGTGATCATAAATGAAACACGCCTCCTATGATTCTGTATATGGCCGGAGTTGTCCTGGATTTACCGGATGTGACGTCATGCTGGCAAGTTTTTAATTATTTCGTGCCTGCAACCAAATAAGAGTCATAAATAATGCGCTTATATGAAGTTTTGTTTTGATAGACTTTGATATAGAGAATATATGCAGATTTGTTCCCTGTTACATGCATATCGTAAGGTTTGTGTTATAATGAGAACTTGAGAGAGAAATTGTAAATGTATGGTAATTGTAATATTATTATTAGCTTCTCCTATCGCCAGTTAATATGTTACACAGTAATTGAAATATTTCTTCTTTTATTAATAACATTTGGTACATAAGTTATCGGAAAAAATTTGAGTGGACAATACTGTGGTTTAAGGAAACTATATTGAATCTGCTTATTATTACAACAATTAACATAGCTTAATCAATGAAAAATTATAATAAAGTATTTTTTATTAAACGAAAATCAAATATGCTGTTTTTGATTTGTTTGGAAAGAAATTTTCTTAATTCCACATTCTCATAATAAAAAATCTGATGTGGCCAACACATAACCTCTCGCCAGATATTTTACCTGGTTGTACGCATTAAACGAAAAATATTTTTAAATACAAATACATATATTCATGTCTCACTACAAAATAATTCTCACATATATTTGCAAAATCTATGGGATATTTTAAAATAAATTATGTACAATACTTACATTTTCTTTATATTCAATATCCTGAAATTTTCTTTTTCTACTTTCCTTTTCTTTTTCTTTATATTCGTCATTTTTTCGCAAATTCCTTTTATATTCTTTTTTACGTATATTCTTTTGCGTTGTTGACTTTTTTTTATTTTCATAATCTTCATAATAATATACAAATATTGTTGACAGAGGCATACAAATATTTTTGACAGTGACATTTATGTGAATTTCTTGCCTTGTAGTAGTTTGATCTGAGATTTTTTACATCAAATTATTTTATATGCCTTTCTTTATCTCTAAATCTATAGAAGATATAATAATGAATTTATATTTATCGAATAAAGAATTTAACGTTCTTTAATATAAGTATTTACATAAATTTTCGATAAATAATATTTAGACGATTTTTTTCTTGTAACTACTACTTCCGGTTGTCCAATTGTTACCAAAACTGACTGGACTCTTCCCATTATTGTTAGATTGAGGAATCCGTAGTTAAAAATGTCTTAAGTCTCATAGTATTTGAGATATAGTGAATCCAACATCCACACACACACACACACACACACACACACACACACACACACACACACACACACACACACACACACACACACACACACACACACACACACACACACACACACACACACACACATCCCCACACACACACACACACACACACACACACACACACACACACACACACACACACACACACACACACACACACACACACACACACACACACACACACACACACACACACACACACACACACACACACACACACACACACACACACACACACACACACACACACACACACACACACACACACACATACGGACATCATCGTAAAAATGTTATAATCGGATACTAGGGACCTTAAAACGTGCTTATTCATTAAAATCTGGATATGCGATTTTTAGCATGAATACAATACCTCTCTTAGCGAGAGGTAAAAATGTTTTATTTTCAAATATTAAAAAACAACTGTACTTACTACATATGAATAACAAAATAAAGTACGTATAAGTCACGGATCACCTCAACTACAGATAGGACAGTTAATGTATTTTTCGAAATACAAAATAGTGACATCTACAGATTGCTTCCATGAACTAACGCACTCTGTGATGGCTTGGTCGGCTTGGTAGTTTGTGACATAGGAGACATGTCATGTATAGATAAATTGAAATTTTAAATTTTTAAAATAAAAGATAAGAAAATTTAATATAAGAACATACATATATTTTAAATAATCACAAAACAATAACTAAATTCATTTCTAAATAAATTTAAAATTACTTGTCAGATAGACATACACTTCTATTTTAATATTTGTTTATATGTAAGATAAAAGGATATTGGAAATGGTACATTTCATCATTAAATATAAAAGTAAACGTCTATTTGCTTCTTTGCACTGCACTTTATATCAAACAGCACAACGAATGTTCATCATATTATTACGTCAAAAAATAAACACAGTTTATACACTTTAAAACTGGAGAAATCACGAAATAAATCACTTCTGGTACTATAACTAAAACTATAAACTATTACAAATTAAATTACCAAATAATTAAAGATGTTAAAGAGTATGTAAAATGACATGTATGATGACATGTGACTTTACAATTCAAAATAATGTAAAATGTTTTGAACACAAAGGTGACTTAATCCATTTTCTTAAAATTTAAGCACTACCGCGCCTCTATAGTTTGCTTCCTAGAACTATGATAGTGTTTTGGCACATTCATTTAGCTGTCCGGTGCCTGGTATAAGTATACAAGTGTCCGTCTATAAATAAACCAGCAAATATTTCGCTTATTATTACTATTAGCGATTTCAACTATAGAACATAAATTATAGTATGTTAACTCCTCTATAAAATTTCGGAAGTAGATCAATATTATTACTTCCGGTTTTTGGAGAAATTGATAGCAACTTTTAATTTTTAAATGGAACACCCTATATATTTTTTCAAATTTGAAAAGTACATGAAATTTGCTACCCAACTGTATAAAAACCATCATATGTTATATTTTAAAAAATAAAATGCGGAATGATTAAAATATTAATTTTTTATTAAATGTAGGAGGCATTGCAATACAAATTTTTACCTCTCGCTAAGAAAGATATTGTATTCATGCTAAAAATCGCATATCCAGATTTTAGTGAATAAGCACGTTTTAAGGTCCCTAGAATCCGATTATAATATTTTTACGATGATGTCCGTATGTTGTGGATGTGTGGATGTTGGTTTCACGATTTCTCAAATACTATTAGACTTAAGACATTTTTAACTACTGATTCCTCAATTTAACAATAATGGGAAGAGTTGGTTAAGTTTTGGTAACAATTGGACAACCGGAAGTAGTAGTTACAAGAAAAAAATCATCTAAATATTATTTATCGAAAATTTATGTAAACACTTATATTAAAGAACGTTAAATTCTTTATTCGATAAATATAAATTCATTATTATATTTTCTATAGATTCAGAGATAAAGAAATACATATAAAATAATTTGATGTAAAAAATCTCAGATCAAACTACTATAAGGCAAGAAATTCAAATGTTTGTAATTGACACATAAATGTCACTCTCAAAAATATTTGTATGCCACTGTCAAAAATATTTGTACATTATTATGAAGATTATGAAAATATAAAAAAGTCAACAACGCAAAAGAATATACGTAAAAAAGAATATAAAAGGAATTTGCAAAAAATGACGAATATAAAGAAAAAGAAAAGGAAAGCAGAAAAAGAAAATTTCAGGATATTGAATATAAAGAAAATGTATGTATTGTACATAATTTATATTAAAATATCCCATAGATTTTGCAAATATATGTGAGAATTATTTTGTAGTGAGACATGAATATATGTATTTGTATTTGAAAATATTTTTCGTCTTATGCGTACAACCAGGTAAAATATCTGGCGAGAGGTAATGTGCTGGCCACATCAGATTTTTTGAATAAAAAATTTCTAATGATATGAAATAACAGATATATTTAAATATCATATTAAAGTAATTGTACATCAATTTGAATATTTAATAAATTGGTATTCTTTATATTTGAAAGGTGTAAAATAAAATAAATGAAATGCAAAGCCTCCTAAATTTAACAAAAATATAATAATTTAATCATTCGGCATTCTATTTTTTAATAATACAACATACGATTGTTTTTATACAGTTGGATAGCAAATTTCACGCACTTTTCAAATTTGGAAAAATATATAGGGTGCTTCATTTGAAAATTTAAAGTTTCTATCAAATCCTCCAAAACTGGAAGTAATAATATTGATCTACTTCCGAAATTTTATAGAGAAATCGCTAAAGATTATTTTTATTGGGATATCTCAATTCAGAAGTTTACATACACCGCTGAAGAATTATATTCAGCAGGAAATAGCCCGAATGTTGAAACATGTACAGAGGAGCTTCAGAAAACAGTGACCATTACTCTTAAGTTGTTTTGTTTAAAACTGCATGAAATTGAATTGAAATTATGCTCTTTCATTATCAAAAAAAAAAAATGTTGTCTACCAACAATACTTATTTTATTCGCCTTCAAAAAAAGTTGCTACGGCCCATCCTGTATATCTCCACGGCCTTCTATTTTTCTCTGCGGATATTTATGTGGACAGCAACGCAGTGGAAATGAATTCGTCGACGAATTTAAACCAGTGTGGATGTCAGTTGTCGGCTCTCGTTTGCAAGAAGAGGTGTTACAAAAAGTCCATTACGTCAATTCAGCTCATCAAAGCCGGCGTTGGAATGGCTTGATGCTCACGTATTTGCATAACGTAGTGTGTAGTGTAACCAGGTTATGCGAATCACAATTGTTTCATTCAATACGAGGTTGTATTGTTGGATTTAAATTTTGGGTGAAGGACTTACTTTGTTTTAAACAATTGTTGTAAATCAAATTATGTAAAATTATTTTATTCATAAAATTTTATAATTTTGTTTTATTTATAACCGACTCTTTTTTTTCATTCTTATGTAACACGAGGGGGTCTCTGAAGGTGATGATATTACTGCTTACTGGTGGACGCCTCGGATGATTGGCGTCCACGACTTGTTGAGAAGGAATTCGTGAGAAGGATTTCGGGAGAAGGAAGAACACACATACACTTACACTTTCACTAATGAACACTTACATGCTGACATGAACACTACTGATATTTACGAACACAGAATTTACAGACATGGACATTACTTGGGTTTTAATAACTAAACTTTATTTACATTTAAACTTATACAACTATAACTAACACAACTAATAAGTTACATTCTGTAACCCAGCGGGCGGGCGTCGCCCCAAAACTAAAAGACTCTACATGTCCCGTCAAAATAAAACACGTCTTCCCGACGCGACGAACTGATTTCGACTCTTACATGTTAACTCCACGATTATCTAATGTCAACTCTCTTTAAAAACAAAACACTATCTTCAGGACAGGATTATCTTAGGGGTAAAGGGTGCATAGGCTAGGGCGTCAAAGTCACGCACGTATACATAATAATTTCTAGACTAATGATAAACAAATAAATGTCGTGACTATGTAATACAATATGAATTTCTAAACTAAATTTTAACTTAAATAGATAAACAGAGTTAAAATATGAATATTGAAACTATAATTTAGAAAAGTTTATAAAATGTTATTTATCTGTTATTGCGGTTACCCTCGTCTTTTACACTTATGATAATAAATTCGCGGGGACCTGTTTGGCTTAGGCTGTTGGTTCTCCTAAATAAAATAAATAAATAAATAAATAAATAAATAAATAAATAAATAAATAAATAAATAAATAAATAAATAAATAAATAAATAAATAAATAAATAAATACGCGGGAGGATTAAAAAATCCCATATATGTCGGTTGGCCTAAGACACCCGGTATGTTAAGACTATACAACAAATCAACCAACAATATTTTTACGAAATGTCAAAAATATTACTTTTTCATTTATATCCATGGATGAAATGATTCATTTGTTGGGAACCGAAACCCCACGATTTGTGTTTAGTGATGCACGATGAGACGAGAGTACTCTCGCATCTCATCTCGTCTCGTTGCATTATGCGAGACGAGAACGAGAGCGAGATTGCAGTTTAAAATTCGAGGCGAGATCAATGTAACAACTGCGAGAATCTCGCAATAAAAAGTATTTGTAACTTTATAGCTTTGATTCATAAATTCAATGAAAAATGCACTGTAGAAGGAGTGGAGTCAACGCTAATTCATGCATAGAACGCGTAAATGTGAAAATAATATGAATTCACTATATTTTTTGAGTCTACCTAGAATTAGTATCGGTCCCAGAGCGAGGAAATGCCAAAATAAACACAAAATCGATATTTCATCCAATAGAACTAGTTTTCTCAAATATTTCAGCCCCTAGTTCACCCCAGTTAAAACCACGATTAATAAAACTCTTGTCGCCCCTGAAAAGTAAAGGATGTTATATTAAGCGTCGATGGGAGCCAACAGGGGGAGAAGCGCAGTAATTGGTTGCCGTCGGGTTACCAGTGTAGCGTTTTTTTATGACAAATCTTAATTAAATAGTGGCATATATTTAATAAAAAAGTGTAGGTACTTTTAGTAACAAAAAATATTTTTTTTAAATGTTTAATTAGTTTTACTGATGACAGAATATGTTAATAGATATTCGTATTGAAGTAGTTTAAAGATCACAATTTGATGATAAATTGGATATTTTAGAGGTAAATTAAATTATTTACATCACATCACATTTTCTGGTGACCGTAAATGAATAAACATTATGTTCGTATTGAAATAATTTGGTGATCAGAATTTAGTGTTTCTTCTCTTTATTATATTTATACGACTGCAAATACATGGAAGACGGTGCTATTGGTGCGAACTTGTCTCTTGTAGTTAACAGTTATGTAAATACGTAGTGCGCAAGCGTTTATTTTTATAGCGAGATTCTCGCGTGACTCTGGTGCGAGAACTAGATGAGACCCAAAAAAATGTGCGAGAACGAGAGCGAGATCGAGATTACAGATCCGAAAACGAGACGAGATTGATATTTTATATTTCTCGTCTTGCCTCACCTGCATGACTATTTGTGTTTCGCGAAACGCAACTTAGCAACGCAAATAATCGATGTTATACAGCGTAACTAAGAAAAATAGAGATATCTGATTGGTCTCTTTACCGATGAGTTGTAGTCGTCATTAGTCATTGGTTTTTTATCAAATTTGCCGTTTAAAATTGTTGGTCATATATAATTTTCGGGATTATTTTTGCATTATAACCTATAAACAGTCATAGCATCATTTCCACTGTAGTTCAGTAAATTACCGCATAATTTAGCAGTTAAAGGCATGCAAAACAATGCAATGTAAAAATGCATAATTATACGGTCTGGTTGTTTAGTAGCGGCTACAGTCCACACGAACATTTTAGGTTAAAAGTTAAATATCCATCAGCGAAGGTGTGGGAATAAATTTCGCAGGGGCGTCACTAGGTACTTTTAATGGGGGGGGGGGCGCAACAGGGCGATCCTTTAGAACGAAATAATTTTTGACAGTCTTATTCTGCACATTTAAATTTTTTCATGTTTTCTTTTGGAAGATTTTCAGATGTAATGAAGCGAACACAAATACTTATGTGTTCTTCTGCAGTGATGTCCCGAGGATCATCTACTATTATTGCAAAATAATCACAATTATTAATTTCCGGAGTTATTTTGCGTATTATACATTTTGCGCTACTCTACATAACATGATTTTGTGACGTAGTGAACAATAATGTGCATTTTGAGGTACATTGTAATTCTGGAGAAAAGGATAAAAAAAATTAATAACTAGAATTTATAAAATTGGCCTTATTTGTTGAATTGTTTATTTCATTATGTCCTTGCAATGGGATAGCCTTAAATAATTTCGTCTCTTTTATAGCCTGAATGGCGCATCATTTTGATTTCTTATAGTACCTTTCTTAAGAGGAAAGGTTACCCCTGTACTAAAATATGAAGCGAAAATTCAATTAATTGTTTCGAACTATTAACATTTTAAAAAACTCAACACACAACACGCATACGTCCGATATTAACCTCAATTAAAAAAGAAAGTATTATTGAAATCTATTAGTATTTGACTTTGATTTTAATGGCAAAAGGAGAAAAGTCCAGTATTAATAGATTTCAATAATTTTTATTTTAAAATGCAGGTTAGTATCGGAAGGATGCTTGTCGTGTGTTGAATTTTTTAATGCGTTAATAGTTCTAACACAGGAATAATTTATTTGAATTTTCGCTTCATATTTTAGAGCAGCGGTAACCTTTCCTCTTCGGCTAAAGTCGTAGGTATAGTTCGTCTAGGGATCATTTTCCGAAGACTCGTTATCGTTTTATTACGGCAGTACAATAGAGGGTGCCAATAGCCTGGCATGTGCCAGGGCTGTAATGAAAAATTTGAGTAGGGGTTTGAAATATTTCATTTCACAAATTTTACTTTCCAAAATAGTAAAAAAAAAATGTTTAATATTTAACTGTTTTAAAATAGTATATTAAAGAACGTGTTTTATAAGACATGTTTTTTTCGCACGCGTCAAAATTTAGAAAACGAGCGTCAGCGAGTTTTCTAATTGACAAGTGCGAAAAAAAGTCTTATAAAATGAATTCTTTATACTATTTTTTATATTTTGCACCTTCTACAAACTAAAATATTTTTAAAAAACTGTTAATATTAAACCGAGCTGATTTAGGGAAATTTGTAAGTGAAATGTTGTAGTTGGTAACATTGAATTGACTACATTCAATTATTATTTGAAAGTTCATGTCATTTCAATATTTACGAACAAATTTAAGTGAATTTAGTGTAATCATGGAAGATGAAATCAGTTGCACTCCGCCTGAGCTACGTAATTTAGCAGGAAATAATCTACTTCCTAAAAAATCGCGCGAGGTTTATGAGAAAGAATTTGCAAATTTTGACACATGGTGTAAAGAAAATAATGTCAAAGGCGTAACAGAGAATGTTTCGATTGCTTATTTTGAAATGCAAAGTAAGACGAAAATATGTATTATTATTATTATATTCATTAAATAAAATGATTAATTAAGTAAAAGAAATTTTGGGGTTATATTGAAATTTCTTATCTTCCAGCTTTGACGTTTGACAATTTAACCCTTTCAGCCTCAGTGTACAGGAAATTTTTATTTTTTCTTATATTTGAATTAAAACTTGCTTTAAAATTAATTAAAAATAATTTTCTATCGTTCAAAGGTTCAATCTACAAATTTTTAGTACTACTAGGTCCATCTATGTGGACTAATTCGAACATTATATTAACATTTACTTACTCAATTTGTGATTATATTTGTACATTTTCATGTAAATAATCTTCCCTAAATAAAAATTAATAATAATAACGACATTATATTATTAAAATGAATTGTCAATTAACTAAAAATAAAGTAGGTAAAAATGGGTTAAAGAAACGTCATCTAGTACCAACCGTCTAAAACAAAAAATTGCGTATCGAAATGAAGGTCATTACGATACGCAATTGCGTATCGTAATGACTTCATTATGAACGCAAAATATAAAAAATATATTATATAATCAGATTTCCGTGACCACCCAGGAGGTACTGATTGCGGACCGTTAATCTTTGTTCATAGTGGCTATTTCCCCAAGAGGCCTATAACCACATGTCATTTAAAAAATATATGAATATTTATTCGGACATAGTGCACTCGTCCTCGTCTTCAGAATTGTTATCGGACATATCTGAATCCCTTAAATATATAATTAATGGATTCACGTCATTGTAAAGTGATACAAATTTATTTTCTTCTTTTATAATATGTTGAATACAGTTATTCCATTGTGGCTGGCCAATATTTTCAACTTCTTCCCTGATTAATTGAACTACACTAGAATTTAATTGTGGTGATACATTTTTTGATCTAACATTGTTTTTTAGTTGGCTCCAAATTAACTCAATCGGATTGAATATGCAATAATAAGGTGGTAAACGTAATATTTTGTGCCCTGCCTGTTGTGCCATATTGTATATAACGCAAGACTTATCAAAATTCTGCTCTTTTATAATTTTAAGTAAATCATTTTTTGTTGCCCTTTCTGGTATTGGCATATTTTTCTTTACTAAAAAATCTATTATTTCAGCCTTTCTTGTTGCTGTCGTCGGAATTTTATTCTCTTGTTGCGAATGGTAGGTGGCATTATCCATGACTATTACTGAATTTGGTGCAATATTAGGAAGTAAATTATTTTCAAACCAACGTTCGAAGAGTTCAGCCGACATATTTTCATGATAGTCTGCAAAAGATGTTTTGAAATCTTTTGCTGATAACAAAAGTCCATTTTTAGTCCAGCCGTTCTCGTCACCAGCGTGTATAATAATTAAAATCTGGAAAGTGCAGTCTTGGTCTACAGTCCAATACTGGGCGTAAAATATGTACCAGCATTGCAAATACTGAACTGGTCGACTGTACGGACCGAAATATTTTGGCATTGCGGTTTTAGCTATTGTGCACCCATAATAAAACGATAACGAGTCTTCGGAAAATGATCCGTAGACGAACTACATAATCGTCTCGCTGCTTATTGCAGATAAATAAGTGCATAATAAAATAGTAAAAAAATCAGATTGATTTTTAATTATTTATTGAAATAAAAACACGGAAAAGGGGCGTAAAATTAAACAGGGAGGGCGCAAGCCCCCTCAGAAATGATCTATCAACGCCACTGACATTTCGGCCAACAAACAGCACGATACAGCATTATTGTGCAAACATGAGCTCGTGATTTTCAGTCTAGTTATGCTAATTGCAGTTTTCAACTTCAAATACAGATAATTAAATTACTAAAGTAGAGGGAATGGGACGCGCTATGAATATGGAAAATTTGTGTTAGGCTGTGTAGTTGAACGCGTATATTGTGGGTACATGTAATTATCTAATTTTATTTTATCACAAAATATTCGTATTAAACTTAACTCCTATTGTTTTAATTATTGCTTCATTATTCAAAACATACAGTAACTATAAAGCGGTTTATTTGAAAAGTTAGTAGTTGGTTTAAATGACGATCTATTTGTTGATGTAAAATATTTTATATAATTACAGTAATATTCTGTTTATAATTACAAATTTATAACTTCTGTAAATGTTCATGGTTAATTTGAATGAGCTTAGATACCATACTAAACTAAAAACGTATGCCGAATGGTTATAGAAAATTTAATTGTACGCAACTTTTATTAGAATTTTTTTTCGAAAATAATCCATAAGCGTTCTCTTTGGTAAAATTCTAAATAAGTATTATTGGAATTTATTTAATCCTTTATTACCTTCTATCACCTTTAGGTAAGGAAGGTATTGTCTCTGGTCAAAAAATTCGGTGGTGAGTTTTTAATGAATAAGCACGTTTTAATATAATAATATATATATATATATATATATATATATATATATATATATGTGTGTGTGTGTGTGTGTGTGTGTGTGTGTGTGTGTGTGGGTGGGTGGGTGAGTGTGTGTAACAAAATTTTCGTCTACGATAACTCTAATACTACAATTCCAAAAATTATAATTCTTTCGTATTCCTCTTCGTTGCAACCATATGAAGAGGTGATTAGATTTTGATTATAATTGGTCAACCGGAAGTACCCTCATTTGAAGATTTTAACAGTTTTTCTTGAAAAAACGATGTTAAATACAATTTTTTCTCATTTGATGTTATTATAAATATTAATAAACATTGTATTTTCTATGCGATTTGACTGCATTTTATACTTCATATTAAATGGATATAGAGTTATAAAATTATAAAGAAATTAAATTTCATAAATTAGCCAACTATGCTAGAAACATCTACTATATTAAAAAACTTTTTGCTCGAATCTTTCTGTATGGAATTTGTATAAAATACATACAACTGTCGAAAGATAATGTACATACAAGAAATTTAGAATCTTTTGCAAGGAACTTTCTGTATGGATTTTATAGAAAATACTGTGTTCGAAAACACGAGTGGTAAAAAGTTACCGTGTTCGAAAATTGTTCAATATCTACCAGATCCATCTACCGGACTCAAGAAGAATCTAATCTCAAAAAAGGTAGTGATGCAAAGCGAAGCGCGCTCGTTAAAAGTGGAAATGTGTGCAAAGTAGGACTCTGCTCAGTTTGTTGACTACGTCAAATTTCGATCCTGTTTTAAATATTCAAATTTTTTCATAGGTTATGCATCTACCCTGTTTACCACTTGCGGTCTTAAAATATCGATTCCGGTAGCTATAACCTGATAAACAGCTGTTTACCGGTGATAGTTCACCGGAAGAATTTTCGTAAATACCTCATATAACTCACGGAAGGTAATGTGCTGACCACATCAGATTTTATACAGGTGTTTCAATTCATTAGGAAAAAATTCAATGGTATATATACAAGTCAAACATTTATTTCAAAATTCGCAAAAACAAAGGCTTGGTTCTTAAAGTTTATATTTTTAGTGCCACTGGTTGACACAAATTTTTTATTAATAACAATAATTTATTTGTTATTCTACATTAGTTAAGTGTATACATAATTTTTTATTATTATTATTATTATTTTTTTTTTTTTTTTTTTTTTATATTTAGGGACGCGCGACTACTCCGGTCATTGCGTCCATATGGAGAGAAGAAATGTTGTTTGTAAACATTTAATTAATTATGATCTTTTGTATCTTTGGTTAATAGTAAGTATAATTTGATTTTATGACCATTTGGAAATTATATTAATTTATATAGGTTGGAATCTTTTAAAAAGGATAGCAAGTCTTGAATGCGCTTACTACCGTTTGAACCGTCATCTTCATCACGAAGGCAATTTGTCGATGAATGATGTTTAAGTCGAAATTGTTGGTATTTTGGACAGTCATCTAAAAGGTGTTTGACTGTAAGTGATGTTTTGCATACGCTACATACGGGTCTAGGTTTATTGAGTAAGATGTAACCATGAGTGACATTTGTATGGCCAGTAGCCAGTCTTGCGATAACCACTTGCTCTCGTCGACTTAGTTCCATGTATCGCTTGTCTTGCCAACTACTTATCGTTGGTTTGACAGTTTTAAAGTGAGATGCGGCAGCCGTAGCGGTCCACTGTTGTTGGTAAATAGACATTGTATATTTATTGCCTTCGTTAACCAAATCAGTGAGTCATCCTGTCATTTCAGAGTTATTAGTGTTTAAGATTTCACTAGCATGTTTATCGACTGTCTCATTTCCCGGGATACCAACGTGACTTGGCACCCAAAACAAGACGACTGAGATGTTTATCGCATTAAGCCTGCACACTTTGTCAGCAAATGCTTGATAGGTATTGCAGAAGAAATTTTCATATACGCTTTCCAGAAAAGATAAGCTGCTTAATGAATCCGTAAATATTACAATTTTATTCACTTGATTATCCTGTTGTATGGTTTCTAATCGAGTAATTATTTCATTCAGAGCTTCTATGATAGCTGATATCTCCGCAGTGAATATGCTGCACTTATTCCATAATCGGAAACCGGAAGTTATGTTCCACTTGGGGATGAAGAATGCAGAACTGCAGCCTTGATCCTCTTTCTTTGAGCCATCTGTGTATACAGTGAGTATAGTGTTTGAGTTATTTATTGTTTCAGTCATGTATCTGAATTCATTACGTATTTGTATTTTTGGATATTCGGATTTATTTTTAAATTTGTTTAATAAACGTTTGTCAGTTTTAAATTTACTGTAAAATTCCCAAGGAGGAGTATTTGTTAATTCTTCATGAATTGGTCTTAATTTATATGTATAATTATTGTCAATAATATTTTGATTTTGTATTTTATTGATAATTTTAAATTTATTATAAAATTCGATGAAGATCGGACAAACTGCAGATGGTGGTTTTGTGGTTTGAAATTGTATATTAGGTAAATTATGAAAAATTTCA